>JAOQMP010000002.1:4520577-4542890 GCA_027563575.1 Erythroxylum pedicellare
TACAAAAATTGTCATTCATATATATATAGAGGCCATAACATGCATGCTCGTGCCGAGATGAGTTTACACACTCATAATCCGTTTCGATTTACTATTTTACCCTTCCCATCGGTGATGGGATGTTATATAGATAATATTAAAAGATCTTTATGAAGAGAATATTCTCTTGGTTACGGCTCTCTGTTTACTTCTTTTGCTGACTAACCTATATTGGACCTGGC
Source organism: Erythroxylum pedicellare (assembly GCA_027563575.1). Classification (NCBI taxonomy): domain Eukaryota; kingdom Viridiplantae; phylum Streptophyta; class Magnoliopsida; order Malpighiales; family Erythroxylaceae; genus Erythroxylum; species Erythroxylum pedicellare. The sequence continues at coordinate 4,520,799 of JAOQMP010000002.1, forward strand.
AGCCTATTCATTTTGCAGCGAGACAGTGGGACGTGAAATTTTAGCTGTCCATGAAAGGTGATAATTGCCCCCAGAGGATTGTCACATGTGAGTTTTGCGTGTTTCTGTTGCGTGCAATCGATCTAGCTGAGCATCAGATAGAGATTATTGTTGGCTTAACAAGTCCAACATGGCCAATAGATATATAAATAACCTATTTTAGCACCAACTGACACATGTTCTGTTGAGATATGAAGGTAGATAAAATATTTTGAACTTTACACTAAGTCTACGATCGCAGATACATTATGTTATTGTATTTTTTTAGATATATAAATACGTTATATTCTCTTAATGTATCATGTTATCGAAAACAATTTACAGTGAATAAAAAACCCTAACTACTTGTGAACGTAGCTACATTTTAGTAAACCACGTAAATTTGTGTATTCATTTATTTTCCACTCTGTTCTTTGATTATTGTGATTGATCGTTTTTAATATATTCTTGTTCAAATTTAGGATGTGTGTGGGAACCGAGCAGGAATTTGGTCATTGTGCAATAGGTACCCTAAACCTCGAGAGAGATATAACCATAATAGTAGATGCATCGGCATCCAGATGATAAAGTTATTTTCCCCTCTATTTTTACTCAAAACTTCTGATAGTAACTTTATCCAGTTTGTGTGACATTACTTGTGCATTAGATCCTCTAGTACATCTGGAACCTTTACTGTGCATTGATTAATACGGACTAGTTTTACTTATGGTGAAATCTTGGTAGCCATTATACAAGAATGCTTTAATCTTACCAGTGAATCGATACCAGTTTACACGATTTAGCAGTTACTTGGTGGAGGAAACTTTCCTCAAACTTCTACCAGCATCAGCTCAAAAGAGAAATTATTCAGTTATATGCTACACTATTTATTAGCTCACCTCGTGTTTTGAATAATGTCTGAAGGTATGTAACGCCGAGCACGAGGTCCACAAAGAAGTTAATCACTAGAGTTTTCGAAAAAACGATTACTGTTCACAATTGCAGTTACTGGTACTGTTGCTACATTAGGATCGCTTCTTTTCCAGAGGGGACAAGACCGTAATCGGATAAAGTAGGTTCAGAGAACGTACGTACCAGTACATTACGCGTTTATATAAATTGGCTCCATCCACAATACGTTTACACGGCTTGAAATCTTATGTTCCACTTATGCTGTGCGCCTGTATTAGAGACTGAGATCATTTGTAGCACAGGGGCACAACATAAGTGGAACAGAAGATTTGTTCCCATTTACACTGGTGTTATAAACAGCTTATTTCATACTTGGTATCTGTATCTGATTTGTAGTTCTGCCATTTGTTTGCACTAGATACATGGTTGGGGTGCTCGTAATAATTTATAAATCACTTGTTTCTGATAAAGACTCGGGTGAACGTAATAATATATAAATCACTTGTTTCTGATAAATTATTTGGTGAAGGACTCGAATTTAAATAACGTGTTTAATTTAAATAGTATTTACAAATTTTAATGTGTTTGTATTAGAATTGAAAATTTGAATCTAATCTAATATTAATAGAGCAGTTTAGATTTTTTGAACTTTTAAGTTGGCCAAAATTGAAAAATTAGTCTCGATTTTGAGTTGACGCTCGTTTCAAATATTATTTACTCCGTAAATTGAAAAGTAAAATTATTCAGTGATTACAATTTTAAATTTTCTAGTTTTATTTATTTTTAATAATTTTTATTGTTAAAAATTGACCAATTAATTAATTAATTAATTTTACAAATTAATCAATTTTATAATTTAAAATAAATTAATTAATTTTTATTTAATAATTTTGTATTTTTTAAACTTTACCTCTCTTGATTTTATTCAAAAAATTTTAATGTTTTAATTAATTTTATGAGAGAGTCAAATCTTTTAAATTTTAAATTTTTTAATTTATTAATTTCACTGTAATCTGATTTTTAAAACATGGAAAGTAACATTATTTTGTGCTCTAATTCTGATTTAAAGTTTGAGGAGGGCTACATTCAATTCGGTCCAATCCGTTGCTATTCTTAACTTTAAAAACAAATGGCCTGAAGCCCATGCTTTGAACCTGTTGTGTTCTGGTGGCTGCTTATCAGCGTCACTTTGGCGAATGTCTCCGTCTCTAAATTTACTCATCCCAGGGTCCACATTGTTATATTTCTTAAACAAATCAGTACTTACCAATGATTTACCGATTATTCCTTCCTTTATACGCTGTTAAGGAATATGCGAGAAAAAGGATTAATTGTTTATAGGAAGTGACTCAAAATAGAAATACCTTGATAAAAAGAAAAGAAGCTGGTAAGTTAGTTTCCACTTGAACAGTTCAAACCTTTGCCGCCATTTCCCATATTAACCGCCGCTAATCTTCAATCATCAAGCGCCTATTGGATGAAGAAAACTTTGCTTAGTTTCTTCCGTTCTCTAGGGGATTGTAGTGGCTGCTCGCGTGATGCTAACGTCTTAACTGTTTCCACTCCACAGAAACCAGGCGGTGCCTTTTCTATCTTTGGCTCTTTTTATTTTTATTTTTTCTTAAATTTTCCTTATATGATCATCGTCCATCACTCTATTTCCGATCGCTTTATCGTTTTTTTTTTTAATGCATGGTGATAATTCTTACATCGATTGAGAAATTGAATCGTTTTCACGTGGATAATTGAAGTTTTATTGTTGATGTGATCACGAATTTCTTCTGAATGACTCAGTTATTTGCATAATTATTGCCTGATTGGCGATTTGGGTTCTTCGACATTGAATGATAAATTAGCTTCCTTAAATATATCCCTAAGGCAAGTGAAAGGTTGAAGTTTATACCCTTTGTCTCTAGCTTAAGCAAGCTAAAATCAAATTATTTCCGCAGCGGATAGGGTTTTAGAGACGAGCGACAATTTGTTTGGGTGAAATTTTTACTAATGTTCTTTGGTGTATTGGTTTTCCAGATTTGGGAAATCAACACGAAGGAGAAGCTTCAAGACAAAATAAGCACCGCAAAATGTCAGCTCACCCTGTTCGTTTGCATATTCAAGATCGCCATGTAACGAAATCTTACATTACTATTCTACACATTCACCCGCATTTATGTGTGATTTTTATTTGTCTTTTTGTCTTCGGTTTATGCTGTTGAAGTTATTGCTTTCTGGTGATTCTGGAAGGGTATGCGTGCTACTACTTTTAGTTTTGAAGTATCGTGATTCAATTTGATGTCTTGATTTCTGTAGGTGGTACTGGACAATGGCATAGTTCAAGTCACTTTATCCAAACCAGAGGGAATTGTCACTGGAATAAGATATAACGGCGTTGATAATTTGCTTGAAGTTCTTAATCGTGAATCAAATAGAGGGTACATGGTGTTACAGTTTTCTTAAACTTCTTCATTGGACCCCACCTTTTTAGTTCTACTCCTTGTGCTGACTATATGGTATTTTGCCATCCATATACTTTCCTACAAATCCGGAAGTTAAAATTTTGTGAAGTTTCAGATTTTGTACCTTTCTGTTTATTATGTATGAGTTTTAGTACTTAATTGACCATCAAATTTTAGTAGTGATATGGACAATAATATTAAGGTTTTGGTATACGCTTATCCCTGTGGCTACGTTAGGAACCATAGCGAACAAGTCCTCCAGCTTCACAACACCCTATTGTGATTACCATTTTGCTTTAGCTAATGGAATATTTGATGCATGGATATAAACAATAATCAATGATTGAGTAGCTGAATAACATACTTGTTGAATATTGGTATATGGTTTGCTATGTGGATTCGAGTTAGATTAAGCATAGCTGCAGATATTTCAAAACTAGCTCCTGAAGAGAATTAACAAAAGAAATGTAAATGTATTTTTGAGTGATCTTAACAACAGTTTTAAATGTGTAGGTACTGGGATCTTCACTGGAATCCACCAGGGGGCAAGGGAATATTTGATGTGTATGTTCCTCCCTCATCTTTCTCTCATGCTTGTTACACACAAATTGTACGAAATTGAAAGTATCTGCATAGGAGTTGTGTTTCTTGTGTCAATGGTGTTATAATCATGTTGTCAACTGAATAATCATTATTTACATAGATTGCAGTCTGAAGTTACATGTGAATCTTTTGAAAGTATTGGTTTTACGCCTAGTTGCCTGTCCCATCTTAAACCATTTGAGGATATCGCTATGTTATATTTGAAAGAGTTATTTATATCAAGTTTGTTACCTAAGCCTTTGTGTTGATACAAAGAATTCCTTGTTCTTTTTCCTTGTACTTCTGACTGCATAGTGGTATTGGTACGGAAATTTGTATTGAATTCCTTAAAATGCTTTAAAAATAAATCAATTATATTTTGGAATTTTCCTAACATAATGTGATGCAGGATCTCGGGAACTAGTTTTACGATTATTGTGGAAAACGAGGAGCAGATTGAACTTTCATTCAAAAGAATGTGGGATTCCTCCTTGGAGGGCAAGTATATTCCCCTGAATATAGATAAAAGGTCCTTAGAATTTTATATTTCTACCTGTACATCATGCATTTATTGTGCAAGTAGATCTTTATTGTGGAAGTTCTGATGATCTCTATTGTTTTACAGATTTATTTTACTTCGTGGTTCCTCGGGTTTCTATTCATACGCCATTTACGAGCACTTGGCAGAATGGCCTGGTTTTGAACTTGGCGAAACCCGAATTACATTCAAACTCAGAAAGGACAAGTAAATGGGTCACAAAGTCTTGCGTTTTGTCATAACTTGTTTCAGCTAATGAGTCCATAAAGTCTTATGTTTTGTCATAACTTGATTTACTTTAAGTGTTCTGTTTTTAATTTCCTGCATAGTTATATTAGCTTCTGTGCTTCTTTAGTCCTGTATCAACCTTGGTGAATCAGCTTTAGCTTGTTAATTCATCGATCTTGCAAAACATAAGAATCATGGTATAACTTTCTGATGACAAACAAAAGGAAAAAAATAAAAAGAAAGTATTGCATGACTGATAATACTTCAAAACATGTATCTGGTTCATTAGGTTGCAATTGCTTGCTGAATTATTATTGGCAGCGTCTGTGGAAGGTTTAATCTTTTATGAAATACAATCTAATTTTCTTCTTTAATTTATTAAACGGCATTGACTGACTAGAGGTGCTTTTTATTTGAGAGGATAGGTTCCAGTACATGGCCGTAGCTGACAACCGGCAAAGGTTTATGCCCCTACCCGAGGATCGGATGCCAGGAAGATGCCAAACCCTCGGATACCCTGAAGCTGTCCTCCTTGTTAATCCAAAGAATCCACAGCTTAAAGGAGAGGTTCTTTTCTATCTGATAACAATATCTTATCACCATTCTCTTATTTTCTTTGTCACTTTTCAATCATTGCATTTTTTTGTGATGCTATTTTCCTCCCCATTAGCTGTACTGATAAATGGAATTTAAATTAGTTAACCTTATGCAAGGATTGACGAATTTGAGTTTTGCACATTCATATCAGAACATTTACCAAGTTCTTTGAAGAGGAGTTAGAGATGCTTCTCTTCTAATATCTTGAAATGTCAGTGCAATGATCCTGTGAGTTCTACATGATAGCAATAATTACAGGTCGATGACAAGTACCAGTACTCATGTAAGAATGAAGATAATAAAGTCCATGGATGGATATGCTTCCAGCCACCTGTGGGATTCTGGCAAATAACACCAAGTGATGAGTTCCGAACAGCCGGGCCTGTAAAGCAGAACTTAACATCACATGTTGGCCCCACCACCCTTGCTGTAAATAACTGATCTTGCACATTAATTATTTCGTAAGTGTGACAATTGGGTTTGATTTATGTCCAAGTAGCTCAATAAAGTTGACTGTCGACGCAATGTTCTTGCAGATGTTTCATAGCGCACATTATGCTGGAAAAGATCTGGTTCCAAGGTTTAACGCTGGCGAGTACTGGAAGAAAGTTTTTGGCCCTGTTTTTATTTATCTCAATTCTGCTTCGACTGCAGACGCCCCTTATTTGCTGTGGGAGGATGCTAAAATGCAGGTTAAACGAGTAAAAGTTGCAAGGTCTTGTTCTTTCCAAATGGTGAAATAACAGGATAACTTTTTCGCAGATGATGGCTGAAGTCCAAGGTTGGCCGTACAGTTTTCCTGCTTCTGAGGATTTTCAGAAGGCAGAAGAGCGTGGCAATGTTTGTGGCAGACTACTAGTCCGTGACAGGTAGAAATTTAATATTTGATCTGCTATTAGGCTGATAATCTAATTGATGAACATGTAAACAAGCATGGCCAAACAAGCGGATCTAAATGGGATAATGTTTCACTAAGTTTGACCGAGGATTGTTGTTTGTGCCTCTCATCATGATATTAAGTATTGCCATTTCTATTGATTGTAAATAAATTGTCCCAAAGTTTGGAAGTATTCATTATTGTTGTACAATAGGGAACATTGCACTAGTGGCTTTGATGTATCTTCAAGCCATTTCTCAAGACCAGCAAGCGGGAATAGATTTTCTATTATGTATAAATTCCAAAAATGACATGAAGGACCATTATTTCTCGAGTCTCTGGCATTGGCTATATGATATTCATAAATGTGATAAAATCTTTTTGTTCTTTTGACATCTAGGTATATGAGCGAGGACTACATATTTGCCAGAGGTGCTTATGTTGGGTTGGCCCCACCAGGTGACACTGGATCGTGGCAGCGGGAATGCAAGGTGATCTTTGTTACCTTCTCTGTTCTTTTCAGTTCTTTGTAACAACAACGCTAGATAAAGTCCATCAAATGACCGTAAAGAAGAAAAAGAGGTTATCTTAGAACGCAGTTGTTGACCTGAAAATTCTATGACAAAATTCCTGAAAATGTTCGTATGATAATTTGTCATTTTAATAGATTTTCATAGGATGTTGCGAATGTGAAGGTTGTTGGAGAGTTAGTCCATCAATCAGTTAAAAGAGTGGTATATTTCTGATTGGATGTTGGCCTCTGATCCTATTACTGATCAATTATTTTGGTTGTTATTCTGATCAGCACTACCAATTTTGGACTAAGGCAGATGAGAATGGTAATTTCACCATTAAACACATACGCACTGGAGCGTATAATTTGTATGCATGGGTCCCTGGATTTATTGGAGATTACCGTCTTGAAGCTGACATAACAATAAGCTCAGGTTTTTTTTCTACCTCACAGTCTTCTTTCAGTTTCATTTTAAGTAAAATTTGTAGTGTTCATTATCGTGCAATATATAGGTTGTAATATGGAAATGGGGGATCTTGTTTATGAGCCTCCAAGAGATGGACCCACAATATGGGAAATAGGCATCCCTGATCGATCTGCGGCAGAGTTTTATGTCCCTGATCCTGATCCAAATCATATCAATAGGCTATTTGTCAATCATCCTCACAGGTTAGACATCTTCAGAATTTGTACTGGAGATGAAGTGTTAGACACTAGTTATTTTTTAATTCTCCAGAATTTGAGACTAAAAGGTGACTGGATCCATTTTAGTGTGACACATGATGTGGTCGTTTCCTTCAATTTGCAGGTTTAGGCAGTACGGGCTGTGGGACAGATATTTGGATTTGTATCCGAATGCAGACTTGGTTTACACAGTGGGTGTTAGTGACTATAGCAAAGATTGGTTTTTTGCTCAGGTTATCAGGTGCAATTCTTTAATATGGACTAAGTACTAGTTGATGTTGATTGCCAACACATACATTATACTTGCATCTTTTGAGTTGGAGGTCTGTTTGTCGAATAGCCAGAAGTTGGATTAATTGTCTGTATGTATGCCCGTCAGAAAAGTGAGTTTCTTGAAACAATACCTCGATACCTGAGCAATTACTTGCGCTCAGTCACTATGAGCAAGTATAGGCCATAGAGCAGCCCACGTGTTTCGTAGTGATGAGGACTGAATTATTTCTTCTCTAGTTTTCATATTCCTCTCATGTATCAGCTATCCTTTGTTCAGAGATAAGTTAACCATATTGCATATTTAATAACCATCCCACATCGTCTTTGAACAATAGAAGAAAAGATGATGGCACAAACGTAGGAACTACATGGCAGATCAAATTCGGACTTGAGAAAGTGGATCGAAATAGCACCTATAAATTGCGAGTGGCACTTGCATCTGCAACTCTGGCAGAGTTACAGGTAAAAGAGCTAGCTCTTCATGATTGAATGGTTACTTACTGTACTGTGCATTGAGAGGTAAAGTGAAATGTCATTTTACTCTTGAAACCGTTTTGCTTGCAATTCACACACAGTCACGAAGTTGAAAGTTTCTCTGATCCACCCGTGTAGGTTCGTGTGAATGACCCAAATGCGAATCGCCCATTGTTTACAACCGGATTAATAGGGAGGGACAACTCGATTGCAAGACATGGGATTCATGGGCTGTACTGGCTTTACAATGTTAATGTACCTGGTTCTCGGCTAAATGAAGGAGAAAATACCATCTTCTTGACTCAACCGAGATGCACAAGCCCTTGGCAGGGCCTAATGTATGATTATATACGTCTTGAAGGTCCTCCATCTGCTGAACCCACAAACCAAGCACTATCCTCATCAAAATAAAAGCAAATATTGCATCGTTTATGACTAGGTAATAGTATGTTTAAAGCCTAAACCAGATATGTCAATATTGTGCATCTCTACGAAACTATGTTGTTATACATATGACTCGGTAATGTAAAGATTAAATTCTCTTTTTATGCCTCTATTTTACTATTTTGACTTCAAGACGATTGAAGGCTTGATGGGCTTGGTTCTTTTCTAAATGTTGACGTTAAGTTTCCTTGATACAGTATCTAACTCACACATCAGGACGTTAACTGATAACAGTATCAATATCTTCAGCCAATTTACCAAGAAAATAAACTTCAACCAGACAATGAAACTAAGGGAGAACACTTGTTATTGGTACTTTTTTAAGTTTTTCGTGACTAGAATTTCTGATCCCACGATGTCATTTTCTCCTTTGATTTCTGATATTAAGGCACCCAAATTTTATTTTGTTTTCTAAGAATTTTAGACAAAACGACTAATACATGAAAATCAAATCTGTTTCTTCTTTGAAGTTTTTTTCACCTTATTTGAATTATCCGTCTTATTAAATCATTCTCTTTTTGCCCACAATATTCTTTCTTCTTTTTTATAAGCTAAAAGCAAATACAATGCTATTATGAAAAGATACCTTATCATAATAAACCCTTTAATCCCCTTAATCCGAACCATATTTGCTATTCTGCACAGCTTACGATAGATCTTGCAACTTTATCATACCTACATGATTGTAAAAGGAAAATGATATAAAATGAGATATACAACAAATGCAGAGCTTCACAATTCCGGTGTTTTGCCGCATCAAAAACATATAAGAAGTTGCCATACAATGTTTAATTGCGATTGTCCTAGTTGATTTGCATAATTTTTCGTTGATTACCACTATAACAAAAAGAACATTTGCATACATTAAAAAAACTAAAGATTTTCTAAAACATCGCTAAAGGGTGAGCATATGGACTCACAGATAATCCACTTGGGTTATACCATATTGTAGTCTTCTCCTTTTCCAAACTTCACTCACTCTTCTTCCTAAGAAATGAAAACAAAAGTCCATATTCAGCTTCTCAAATCTCTGTTTTAAGTATATCTGTACACGTTATATACAAATAAATTTAATCCATACTAACAATTTTAACAAAGTTTCAGACATAAACAATGGTGCTGACAAATAAAGCAGTTAATGATTGAACTTACATTGTCTCATAGTCCTACAGAATAGAAGATACGACGGATTGTACATCATATATCTGTACAAACCTGAAAATTAACCGCAGCACAAACTTAACGATGCCTTGATTGACCCACAATGTCTATTTGAATTAAGTGCTTACAAAACCGGATGTGGCGATGGATATTGAGGAGTTTAACAAATGAGAGTGATTCTTCCTTTAGTCAAAGCCATGAATGAGAGTTGTCTTCGTGGTCATCAACATCCTATTGAGGTCTGGAAAGATCCAATAGTATACAATCTTATTCCTATCTAATAAAGAGGTTATTTTTTATAGGCTCACATACAATATATCACGAAGTTCTTACAAAATTATAAATGAACGTGCATACATTTCTAATAAATAAATCAAATGAATATAAAAAGTAATAAAAATAACTAAATACAAAAATACAACACAATACAAATAAATTCTAAAGAGAAACAATAATCGTAATATTAAAAAAATAAGGAGCAAGAGCAATAAATATAACACAAAATAACTTTTATATATAACATATCTAAGATTAGCATATACATGTTCAAGTATATTCATATTATTTATGTTCAATTCCAAGCTTACGTTGGAGAAAAGCATAATGTCTTAATTCTTCACTCTTAGAGGTTTAATTTAATAAAACCCAAATATAAATTTTGTTTTGTTATGGTTGCTTTTATGAATGTATCCTAGTTAAGTAAAAAAAAATTAAAGTTAAACAATAAAAAATATGGTTGTTCTAATTTAATTTATATAAATCATAATCCTCACAAAAGTCATGTTATGATTCTTAATTTTTTCCTAATTTAATAAACCAAATCACTTCATCTTGAGAAGGGCATCTTGAATATCACATCGATTAGCAAGTCATGAGAAGCAAGCACCGAGATCAGTAGTTGGGTATTTGTTAGACGATAACAGTTGCATGCCATCCAAGAGTGTGTTTCTTTTATTTCCTTATGTTCATTCATGAGATATATCCTTATATATATCATCATAAAATAGAAAAAAATTAAAAAGGAAAATTACTATTTAATATTAATGTTCTTTTACCTTTTTTTTTGGGTATAAAATTGAAATAAGAGTAACCCTAACATTGCAAGACAAGACACAGGAGTAGTACTAAACAACATTAATGCCTCCGATTCTTGACTATGTAATGAAAATTTCTAACATAGCATTTCTATGAAATATTGCAATATTTAGCAATAAATACACCATAGTTCCATATATATCTAAGACACCTTATATATCTGAGCATTGACAAGCTGCAAAGCCAGCAGGAGGGAAGATTTGTTTCCTCTTTTGGTTATGGAAAGAAACAACAAGCAAACCAAGATCCTGCTAGATATATATTGCTCTTTCAATTCCTATATGCTTTTATTGGAGAAGAACCCATCTATACATACATATACCTATACATATTATAGGTATATATATAGTAGAAGAGTGAGTAAGAACCCCATACAGGAGGCAAGGGAACTGAAAACAAGATCAATCATGAGTTCTGGAAAAATTGTATCCTTATTATTATACCTTTCTTTGTCTTCAGAATTCATGGCTGCATTCTCTTTTCAGCAGCAGCGTGAGCTTAACTCAAGTTTACGGTCTTTTGAGGATCGAAAGAATTATGGCCATATTCAGGGCATGAATCGTCCTGGACAACCAGTGAAACTGCAAATTCAAGCCGATTATGTAAATATATACCAACTTTGTATGCTTTTCATTAATAACCTGATGAAAAAAGTTGCTTCTTTTACTACTGGTAGGAATGTATTTCACCGAACTTCAAGTCGGCTCGAGCTATACTGGGAATACTGGCATATAAACCATAATCCTGACGGGTTGATCTTAACTTTTGCAGGTGGTGTTGGATAACGGCATACTGCAGGTAAACATATCGAAACCGCAGGGAAGTGTCACCGGAATTCAATACCATGGCATTGACAATTTGCTTGAAATTCTTAACCAAGAAAACGACAGAGGGTATACGCTTATCTGAACAAAACCTTCTTTTTATATTGTTTTCCTAGCCTAACTGCTACCGATTATTCTGCACTTGTAGATAAAGTTTTTCATAGTAACCTAAAGGGTAGTTAAGAAACTGACCGACCATCTAAATCTAACTTGTTACAAAACACGAAAACAAAAGTAGAGGGAATGTAGAAAACCACTAGGATTTGTATGGAGTTTCAAAGCTATCTTACGAAGAAGTGACTTGTATATTGGAGAGGAGTTATAACTCAATGAAGTCACGAATATGCTCCTAATGTTCCACCTTAAATCATTATATTAAAACATGAAACACCTACTTATACATTGTTCACACACCTCACCTTCATCTAATTTCTCTTCATGGTGATTATGGTTCCCCTTAAGATCCAACATTGTATTATAGATACTTGGAAATATTTTGAAAACATTGTTATTTTGATATTCTTTGTTATCTTACAAATAATTTAAAGTGTGTATGATTATTTTAAATAATATTAATAATCATAAAAACAATGTTTATAATTGATTGCGTGCATTCAAATTGCAAAAGAAGGCATTAGGTTACTTGTATGCATTGCTGCAATTATATAATTGCCTTCTCAGGATAATCAAAACTTAATTTGTGCATGTCTTGGACAGTTTTAATTTGGTGTTTAACTGACTATCAATTTACTTCCATTTGAAGGTACTGGGACATAGATTGGACCGGAAATGGAACAAAAGGAAAAAAAGGAGATCTTGACAGGTTTGTTTCGGATTCTTTTTCACAAGTCTGATGGAAAGGTGAGGTCTTTTTAAGCAATATAGAACAAATAGGATGGTTCTCTACATTGGACTGGTCCAGGTCCATCTAAAAATCATGGTCGGATGAGTCAATATTATGAGATCATTCACCTTCTACGCAGGTTGGAAGGAACAAATTTTGGAGTAATAGTGCAAAACCCAGAACAGGTAGAGATTTCGTTCACAAGAAACTGGAGTACTTCCCTTGCTGGGGAGGTTGTACCTTTGAATATTGACAAAAGGTATTGTTTCTCAGTTTCCAACCTGTCAACGAAATACTACATTTGCTAATAATTATGCATATGGTGATCATAGCGTTTTAATCATTCATCTTTTCCAGATATGTAATGCTTCAAGGTTCTTCAGGATTCTTCACCTATGCCATCTACGAGCACTTGGTGGGTTTGCCTGAATTTGACCTGGATAATACCAGGATCGCCTTCAAACTCAGAAAGGACAAGTATAAGAACATCCATCTCCATCTCTTTTTGTCTATAACCAAGCATTAATGAAACAAATGGAAAAAAAATAACCAAATGACCTTTTTGGAAAATAGATTTCACTACATGGCTGTATCGGATACGAGGCAAAGGTTCATGCCTCTACCTGACGATAGGGAACCTCCAAGGGGTCAACCTCTTGCCTACCCAGAAGCAGTTTTACTTGTCGATCCTATAGAAACTGATTTTAAGGGAGAGGTAATCTTTTATGTCTTGTTATCGTACTTGATTCTTCCTCTTCCTAATGGAAAATCGTTCCTTGTTGTGATCAGGTTGATGACAAGTACCAATACTCATGCGAGAGCAGGGACCTAAAGGTTCATGGGTGGATAAGCACCGACCAATTAGTGGGGTTCTGGCAAATCACACCCAGTAACGAGTTCAGAACTGGTGGACCCCTAAAACAATTTCTTACATCTCATGTCGGCCCTACCTGCCTTACCGTAAGTCTTAAGGTTTTCTTGTTTCTTCTGGTACATCGGACAAAATGTCTGAAAAATTCTTAAGTAACTTGTCCTTTCTTTCAAGTTCTATGAAGATATTCTGAAAAAGTCAACTCTAATCAAGTCAAACGTGATGACCAGGTATTGCATAGCACTCATTACGAAGGGGCTGCTTCGATTATAAGGATCGAAGCCAATGAGCCTTGGAAGAAAGTCTATGGCCCCGTTTTCACTTATCTCAATTCTGCATCAAACGGACCCATCCCAGCCTCACTCTGGGATGATGCTAAAAAGCAGGTTTACACTATTTACAAGCTTGTTTCACATGTTGAGTCTACATTAACGGAGAGTTACTGACGACCGGGTTCTCATTTAGGCGCAAATTGAAGTGCGAAACTGGCCCTACGCCTTCGTAGCTTCCGAGGATTACCCAAAATCAAGCCAGCGTGGTGGTGTCCATGGCAGAATGTTAGTAATTGAAGGGTGGGTAACCCTGTTCAGCTCTTACAATTTCATATCCAACCACCTCTAAATGTTCTGGATTCATTTTCTTATGTCTACAAGGAATGTGGAACTCTCGGGGAGTGGTGCCTACGTGGGATTGGCAATCCCAGGAGAAGTTGGTTCCTGGCAGATAGAGAGCAAGGTTTTACCGATATCTTTTCTGTATTTGAATGGAACTTATTATAGAGACATAACAGACTAAAAGTTCATCTTGTTGTCAGGGATACCAATTCTGGACTCAAGCAGACAAAAATGGAGGTTTCTTAATCAACAATGTAAGACCTGGTGTCTACAATCTGTACGCTTGGGTTCCAGGCTTTATTGGAGACTACAAACTTAATGCTCCTGTTAACATTTCCTCAGGTCTCGTGTTTCCTACTCATTTTTTTACGTAATTATGATTGGTTTGTCTTACTTTCTGTATTAGATGCATGTAAAACAGGCAGTGTGATAAATGTTGGTGAGATTGTGTACGTGCCTCCAAGAAATGGCCCCACGATCTGGGAAATAGGTATCCCTGATCGTACTGCTGTTGAATTCTATATTCCTGATCCGAATCCCCACTATATCAACAAACTTTACCTCAACTTTGACAGGTTAGCTTTGATCAGCATCAAAAACATGAAACTTCTCATAATTTTTGATGATTAAGGGAAAATTGGCTTTCTCAATCAGGTGTACTTGTGTTAAGATATCGATCATTTTCACTTACTATCAGGTTTAGGCAGTATGGATTGTGGGAGAGATATGCAGAGCTCTACCCAATTCAAGATTTGGTGTTCACAGTTGGTACTAGTAAACACTCAAAAGATTGGTTTTTTGCACAAGTGGCAAGGTTCATCTTCTCTTCCAAGCTCTGATATAAAGCACACACAGACATTATATATGGTTTCGTAGTTATATGAAAATAAACCTTAAAAAGGGAAGAACTCCACTCTACGCAGAAAGAAGGACAACATTACATATGAAGGGACAACTTGGCAAATCAAATTCAATCTTCAGGAGCCAAACAAGGCCGCTACATACAAGCTACATTTAGCAGTGGCCACCGCTAACAATGCCAATTTGGAGGTATGCATAATCCTTATCTTTTAATATCAAAAGTCTAAGTTCATATTGATCACACGTCTGCCTGTTTACTCTTATCTGTTGATTTGGATTTATTTGATCTTTAAAAAGTGTTACTTCAAGTTTTGGATTAAAACTAAGGTTAAAAAGTAAGCAGAAGGAAAATAAAAATAGCTTTAAATTTGTTCTTGAAGGTTCGGATCAATAATCCAAATGCAACCTTGCCTTTATTTGCAACGGGAATGATAGGGAAGGACAATGCAATCGCCAGACATGGAATTCATGGAGTCTACAGACTCTTCAGTGTTGAAGTAGCAGGCGCTCAGCTTTTGTCAGGAAACAACACCATTTTTCTAACACAAGCAAGCAACATCAGCCCCTTCCAGGGGCTTATGTACGATTACATTCGATTTGAAGGTCCCGTCGTTCACTAAAGCAATTTTTTTCTTTTCTTTTTCATTTTCACACAAATTAACAAAACGGTCTCCGGATACTTCGACCCATTTTCAATTAAATGGAATCAAGAAAGAATTACCATATTTTTAATTTAAATCAATTTATTTCAAAATTAATTAAGAAAAATAAATTTAATTTAATTTAAATTCAAATATGAGTTCAATCTCTTTTAAAAACTCTTTATGGGCCTGTAGCGGGCTTTAACTGATACAAATGATATTTATATCGATTAGTTGAACAGTGGGCTGTGAGCCTCAGGTGAAAGTTCAACAAGCTATGCCATATAGAACTCCACAATCAGTAATGGACTTGTGGAACATTGGCCATATTGAAATTTGTTGCTGTACTCTCTTTGATACATCAGAATCCAGCAACTTGCAGTGATGAGGCAGCCAGTGTAATTTTTATTGTTTCTTGGTCATCATCATGATGTGTTGATCTTTTTATTGTCAACAATTGTAGCTAGTAGGCATTAAATAAGGAAAAAATAATTGACCTTTTTGTAAGTAATTTATATAAGGCATTCTTGCCTATAAAAAGGTAGTAATAGCATTAAGAAATACACAACAAGCAAAAAAAAGAGAGACGTGAGGTGAGAGAGAGAAAAAAGGGAGAGAGACAAAAATATATTGTGTATTTTTTGAAGAAGAAACTATATACTTTACGTAAGATAGAATCCACTTCAGTGACGGAGCACTTAAATACTTTAAATACTCTATTTTTTCAACTCACATCATTGGGGCACACAATAGAGATAAGTGAACGTGTGGAACTTCTACTCCAAAGTCCACCAGATTCGTATGATCAACTCGTCATCAATTTAACAAACAACACAGACACTCTAGTCTTCGATGAAACTGCAGCTACTATTTTGGAAAAAGAGAGTCAGCGCAAAAGTAAGGAAGACAAGCTAGCAAATTCGCAACAAGTAGAGGCCTTGGCGGTGACAAGAGGAAGATTAATAGAATGTGACCCAATTGGGAGTCATAGTCTTGGTAAATTGAACCCAAGAGTAAGAAGAATTTAAAGTGCTACAATTGTGATAAAAAAAAAGGGCACCTGAAAAAGGATTGTTGGAATCTGAATAAGAAATATTCTATTCCTCAAGAAAATGTGCAAATACTTCAAATAATTGAGGTGCAATGGTCTGTGAAGCAGCAACGACTATTGGAGGCAAGAGAAGATTTGTTGATGTATGACTTCTCAATTCAGCAGCTACTTTTCATATGATCTCTCGAAGAGAATGGTTCTATCAGTATAAATCTGTCTCTGGGGGATCTGTGTACACCTGTAATGATCAAGTTCTAAAAATCGTTAGTATCGGTACCATCAAGTTAAAGATGTATGATGGGATAACTCAGACTATTGAAAAAGTACGACACGTGAAGGACCTGAAGAAAAATTTGTTGTATGTAGGGCAACTAGATGATCTCAGTTTCATATTTGAGATTCAGAACAAGATCATGAAGATGATTAAAGGAGCACTTGTATTTATGAAAGCAGATAATATAGCTGCATATTTGTACGTACTGAAGGGAGAAACTTTGCAAAAAGGAGAAGCATCAATTGCAGTGATGAGTCCAAGTGAAAAATTTGCAATGACATGGCATAAAAAGCTTGGACATATGTCTGAACAAGGAATGAAGATACTTGCAGAGAAAAACCTACTTCCAGATCTCACAAAGGTATCACTACCCTTTTGTGAGCATTGCATTGTGAATAAACAGCGTCGATTGAAATTCAACACATTAAAATTCAGAAGCAAGGAAATTTTAGAATTGATTTACTTTGATGTATAGCAAGCACCAGTGACGTCCCTGGAAGGAGCAAATTTCTTTATATCATTCAGTGATGATTATTCGAGGAGATGTTGGGTGTTTCCTATTAAATGGAAGGCAGATGTGTTTCCAATTTTTAAATTTTATAAAGCGCGGCTGGAACTCAAATATGGTAAAAAGATCAAAATTTTGAGCTCAAAAAATGGAGGCGAATATACTGGTATAGAATTTGATGAATTCTGCAAGCAAGAAGACATCAAAAGGCAGCTCATAACGGCATACACTCCTCAACAAAATGGAGTGGAGGAGCAAACGAACAGAACTCTATTGAAAAGAACAAGACCGATGATGAGAACTACAAGTTTAGACAAGAAATTATGGGAAGAAGCAGTCAATACCGCTTGTTTTATGGTTAATCGGGCTCCATCAATTGTAATTTAGTTGAAGACACCAATGGAGATATGGGCTAGTAAACCAGTGGATTATTCAAACCTCAATATATTTGAAAGTCCTGCCTATGTGATGTTCAATGCTCAAGAAATACAAAGTTGGGCCCTAAAATTCAAAAGATATATTTTCTTGGAATATGCTGATGGAGTAACGGGGTATCGTCTGTAAGATCTCACTATCCACAAGATTGTTATCAACAGAGATGTTATTTTCTTAGAAGATAATGATCAAGAGCAAATAGAAGATGTTAACACTTCAAAAGAAAATTCAGAGACTACAACAATACAGGTGGAAAGGGAATTTGATTAAAATGATTCTTTTGAAGCTACATCAGAGCACGAGGAGCAAGAACCAACCAAATATGATATTTAAGATACTCAGAGATAAACTCACATAAGAAGAGCACTGAGCTGACACACAGATTATATTAAAGAGAGCAATATTGCATAATGTCTTTTAACTGAGGACGGAAAGCCATCAACTCTTCAAGAAGTAATGAATAGTTCAAATGTATCTCAGTAGATGGCAACAATGTAGGAAGAAATTGAAGCTCTACATAAGAATAAGACATGAGAGCTGGTATCACTACCAAAAGGAAGAAAGCCTATTAGCAATAAATGAGTTTACAAGAACAAGTAGAGTTATGACAATCAAGTAGAGCGATATCGTGCTAGATTGGTGGTGAAAGGATGTACTCAAAAGGAAGGAACTAACTTTAATGAAATATTTTCTCCTGTGGTTCAACTCACTACAGTTCAAGTAGTTCTGGCAATGTGTGTTATATTTGACTTGCATCTTGAGTAGTTAGATGTGAAAATTGCATTTGTTCATGGAGATCTTAAAGAAGAAATTTAAATGCTCAAACTAGAAGGTTTTGAAGAGAAAGAGAAAGAGAACTTCGTTTACAGGTTGAACAAATCTCTGTATGATTTAAAGCAGCCGTTGAGGTGTTGGTATAAGAGATTTGATTCCTTCGTCATGATGCTTGGATATAGCATATTGAAATGGACCCTTGTGCATATTTCAAGAGGTTTGATAAAGATGATTTTATAGTTTTGCTATTATACGTGGATGATATGTTGGTTACAGGCTCCAACAATGATCGTATCAAAGAATTGAAGATACAATTGGCTAGGGAATTTAAAATGAAGGAATTGGGACTAGCTAACAAGATTATAGGGATGTAAATTTTTCGAGACAGAAATAATAGGAAGATTTGGCTTTCTCAAAAGAATTATTTAAAGAAGATCTTGCGACGTTTCAATATGCAAGATTGTAAGTCAATTTATACCCCTCATCCTGTTAATTTCAAGTTATCTTCAATTATGAGTCATAGCAATGAAGAAGACAGGATAGAGATGTCTCAAGTACCATATGCATCAGTAGTATGAAGCTTAATGTTCGCTATGATTTGTAAAAGACCAGACATCACACATGCAGTGAGAATAGTTAGTCGATACATGGCAAATCTTGGTCGATAGCATTGGAATATTGTGAAGAGGATTCTCAGAAATATCAAGGGAACTTTGAATGTTGCATTATGTGACGAAGGATCAGATTTTACTATCAGAGGATATGTTGATGCTGATTATGCAAGTGATCTTAATAAAAGTAAATCCACTACAGGATATGTATTTACACTAGATAGAGGAGTTGTGAGCTGGGTTTCAAAACTGCAGTCAGTTGTGACTACATCAACAACAAAAGCAAAATATGTAGTATTTACACAAACTAGTAAAGAAGTAGTGTGGTTGAAGTTGATGTTGGAAGAACTCGAATGCAAACAAAAGAACATTACTCTGCTTTATGATAACCAAAGTGATTTGCATCTTGCAAGGAATCTAGCATTTCATTGAAAGACAAAACACATTCGAATTGAATACCACTTCATTTGTCAGAAAGTGGAAGAAGGAACAGTAGATATTCAGAAAATTCATACCATGGATAACCTAACAGATTTTATGACAAAAGCAATCAACGTTGACAAGTTTTATGGTGTCGATCCTCATGTGGCTTGATAGAAACGTAAACAACATAAAACGGCAAAGTAAAAAAGAATAGTGTGAAGATATGATTAATTATCAATCAAATCTTCAAGTGAGAGAATTGTAAACAATTGTGGTTAGTAGGCACCGAATTCAGTGCCTATCATGCCTAGTGAGAACAAAATGGTTGACTATTTTGTCAGCCATTTACATAAGGCACTCCTGCCTATAAAAAGGCAAGAAGTACACAACGGCAGAAAAAGAGAGACGTGAGGTAAGAGAAAAAATATTATGAGTATTTTTTGGGTCTAGTCTTTTACTTTATAATTCTCTAACTTTTAAGTAGTAAAATTCTTCTATCCTTGCCCGTGATTTTTACGCTAATTTGAGAATTTTCCATATAAAATATGTGTGTCTATTTTATCTTTAATATTTTTAGTTTCATTTTAGCTGCGACCTAACTCTATCCAAGTCCCAAATTTTCACAACATTTATAACTTCAATCCTAAGGGTATGTATGTTTGGTTGGGAGTTTTATAATAGAATGGAATGTAATGTAATAATAGTCCATCGTTTAGGAGGAGATTTTATAATGACATGGAATAGATTGTGATGAAAGAAAAAGGTTTCATATTACATCTCATTCCATCATAAACAGTAAAAATAGAAAATCTCCAGTTTGGGGGTTTAGGATGGAATGTAAAATGATAGACTATATTATATTATAAACCCTTCATCCGAACAACATTTTACTACATTACATTATGAACTATTCCATCATTTCCAAACAACAAATTTCTAATATTACATTCATTTACATTCCATTCCATTATAAATCATCACATTCTATTCTATTTCATTTCGTTACATTAAAAACTTTTCGTCCAACCAAACATCCCCTAAATATAACACTACAAGAAAATAACAAAATAGCGATGGAATTTTACCGACTGGAAATAAATTGTCGGCAATTACTGATGAAAATACTATATGCATCCGTAATGTTGTTTGGAAATTTTACTTTAGCAGTAGTATAAATTTTTGTCGCTAAATTTCATCGATAAATATCGTTGTCATTCGTCGGCTTACAACTCTACAAAAATGATGTCGTTTGGTTTTCCCAAAATGACATTGTTTTGGTCAACTTAAGAACCTCTTCGCTTCTTGAACAAAACGACGTTGTTTGGGATTAAACCAAACGGCGTCGTTTTGCAATGAAGGTTTAAACGTTTAAACCTTAACAAAAACGAAGTCGTTTATTAGTTGATGGTTTAACGTTTATAACTTAACAAAAATGACGTTGTTTGGATTTAAACCAAACGACATCGTTTTGGTTATTTTGTAAACATTTGAAACATATACACAACGACGTTGTTTACCGGTTGCTGGTTTAACGTTTATAACTTTACCAAAACAATGTTGTTTGGTTTAAAACCAAACGACGTCATTTTGGTTATGTTTTAAACCACTTGAAACCCCCCTCCCCCGGCGCCTGCGTCGTCTTCCTCCTCCATCGGTTTGCCTCCTCCGTCTACTTCCTTCACCTTCATCTGGAGTTGTGTTGTGGCCGTGAAGCTCCTGTGTCTCTGGCATCATCTTCTTTAGCAGGCTTAATCGAAGGTATTGTCCTCTTCTCCTTCTTCTCTTTTCTCCGATGATTAACAATCCGTGGCTGATATTTTTGGTTCATATGGAGTTTGTGTTTGGTTTTAATTGTTAATTACTGATTGTTAATGATGGGCAGTGCATTTGTTGGAGAATGGTGGAAAAAGATTGGGAATTTGTCTTGAATTAGGGATCAAGAGGTTTATGCATATTAAGAGGTTTATGCATACTAAGTGTTTGACAAAATATACAATGTTTGATATCCATTGTTTTTTTCGTAAATTATTTTTTTGTTTGTTCTTGTATTTATTTTCGGTGTGAGAAAACTTCATTTGTAAAACTTGGATATCATTTGTGCTTTCACATACAATAAAACCGTAATTAATGTCAACAACTATTCCTATAAGTTCTCTAATAATAAATTCAATCTTAAAAGCTTTTCTTACAATTCTCTAATTAAAAGAAATTAAAAGGTCCAACATTGATTTAAAAGAACCATTTATACTATTTTATTGTTCGTTTTGAGGATGCCTTACAAAAACCTTAAATGAAATAAAAAGAACATTTTTTTATCAAAAACATTGCTTTAATCTTAGCATATTATGTCATTAAATTATAGAGTATCGTTTGAAAGTTAGTACATGTTGTTATTAAATTAGAGACAATGAAAAAGTCAATATCGAAGTATTCTTACTCTCTTTGAGCCAATACCCTTGTATTTTTTAGTATCCAATTGATATACCAAATTATACCTTAGCTACTAATCAT
>JAOQMP010000002.1:4572152-4586080 GCA_027563575.1 Erythroxylum pedicellare
TGAAATCGCATGAAACACTATATATGTTTATAATTAAGTTATAGGTTTAAATTTTTGCAAATGGTATAAAATTATTTTTTCTTCTATTAGGTTGATTCCGTCTGGATCGTGTTCCAGACATATGACATCTACATTTAAGGAGAGGATTGATCCTGAGGATTATGTATAGAAGAAGATCTCTGAGGCTACAAAGGCATTTTACTTTCAGGAGTTTGAGGTACAATATGCAAATAAAGTTTTTTTTTTCATTTATTTGTATAAATTAATAACAAATATTAATAGATTATAAGTTATTGACTTTGTTCCTTTTAATTTCAGAAACAATTTTACTGGAATTCTGATATCGACGGGGTCATACATAGTGTATGGGAGTCGCGAGTTCGTACACGTTATCGCGACTTTATTGATGCAATACACAAGGCTGGTCTACGACCACCTTATATTTCTGAGGGCATATGGAATCATTGGCAGGAGTACTGGACATCACCTAAGGCAATGTTCATCTCAGGGCGTAACTTGACCAACAGATGTGGAGGTCCAGGGGAAGACAGTCTTCCCGTTCATACGAGATGATCAATTACCACAACGAGCATGCAGAGAGACTTGTAAGTATTTAAATATTACACTTATATTTTCATTTTTTACTTTGTTGTATTTCAATTTAAATTGATGTGTGAATGTTGTGATGAAAATATGTGTAGTATAGATAATGACCGTGGTATAAATGTCTGGTGCCATATATGGCTTTGTTAAGTTATTTTCTTTGTTCAACATGGGGTAATATCATAAAAATAAAGAAGCTATGCCGAAATTTTTATAAATTCTAGTTTAACTTAGAACATTTTATTGTTAAGCAGGAAAAGTCTGTGGGCATAAGCCCTATACTCCGTCAGTTATTTTTGCATACTCATACTAAGAAGCATGATGGTGTGACATTCGTCAATAGTCGATGTAGAGAACTAAATGTATGTCAAATTTATACTTTAATATTTATTCTTAATAATTATCACTTACTATTATAAGCATTGCCTCGTAATAGGATCAAATATAAGAAACAATTTAGCGACAATCTCAGGGAGAACAAATTTTTGATGAAAGTCAAGCATATTTTGATACAGTGGGTGGTAGGGACAGTTGTGGAAGGATCTTCGGATTAGGGTCATTTGTGAGCACATGTTATTCGCACTCATCTACATCCAGTACAGCAGCATCAACTACATGACCGATAATGGAACGTATCCATCATCTTGAGAGCATAGAGCATAGTGCAGACATTGACAAATCAGTTGCAACAGTATATGAAGTACATGATTAAGATCCAAAATGATCTGCAGCAGTTGAAGGAGAGGGTGGAGACTCAGACCATCCGCGCTTACTAGGATAATAGGATTGTTGTAGTCATTTGGTTTGAATTTATGTACAATTTAATGTTTTTATTATAAATGAAGAAAATTTTAACTTTACATGATCAATTAAATTTTTGTTTAAACAAATTAATTATATAAACAAATCAACAAAATAATGCACAGATAATTTATAATTATTAATAAAATTTAATGTTGGGATTTTAAAAAAGGGATTTTAATATCTTAATAATAGAATCATTACCGACGGTGTATGATAATTCGTCACAAATTACTTATGAATCTTACCAAAATTTTATTTTCCACTGGTAAACCATTGGAAAATATTCACATTGTTACTATTAATTTACCAATGGATTGACATAACCGTCTGTATATATATTGACGGTAAAAAAATTTCTGTCGGTATATACTCCATCAAAAAATGTACCAACGAAAACAATTATTCTTTGGTAAATTTACCAACAACTAATTTAACGACACATTTAGCCATCATTAAATACCGTCGCTAAATTTAATTACCGACAATTTGTTTATGCTTACGGCTTGCAGATTTTTCAACTACGAAGAAAGGATGTACACTCTATGCAGTTGATCAATGCAATATGCATGATTTTGGCTTCTTAGCAGTAATAAGCAACTCTTTCACGCGTCTATCTCTTTCACGAGGGCCATCAGTAATTGCTAGTGACAAAAACTGGACATAAAGTCGCAATATTTCACTGTTTCCTTTCATCATATTTTTTTCCCTTTCTATCTGGACTCATCGCTTGCCTTCCACGCGACAACGACTATTCACCTAACAATAGTTGGCGACTAAGTAAAGTAGTTCCAGTTAGGAAGATTTAAGGGAAGCCTGCTCCCACAGTAACATGTTACTTTGAACACACTTACCCAGATTCGTAGAAGAAAGCTAGTGTAAAGGTAGTTTGCAAGTACTTGTGAAGGTAGTTCAGGACAGCCCATGTCGACTTCTGCAGTGCAACTGCAAATTGAAGATGATCGTGTAAAATCTCCTAATACAACTTGCATGTGATAAATTTTTTTTTCTATGATTTGCTTCGTTTTAATACAGTGTGGAATGGGATTACTTACATATATATAGGTGGTGATGGATAATGGGATAGTTCAAGTAACACTATCAAATCCAGGAGGAATTGTCACCGGCATACAATATAATGGCATCGACAATTTGCTTGCCGTAGATGACGAAATCCATAGAGGGTATTATCTATGCATGATCGTACAATTCTTTTTGCATTTATAAACACGTACAGTTCTAGAAAATGACTAAAAGAGAAAGTACTTGTAGAAAGGAGAAAGTTGACACGGGCCTTCTATATGTAGGTACTGGGATTATGTGTGGAGTGAGGCAGGAAGCACCGGCACAACAGGAACATTCGACATGTAGGTCGTTTCTTTCTGTCATCTCATAGCATTCTCAGAAACACCAAAACCTCAATTTGAATTGTTCTTATGGTCGTTATCATTATTCTTCATGGTCATTACTCATTACTAATCCCATCCCGCCAGCTTTGAAGGAACAAGTTTTAGAGTTGTAATGGAAAGTGAGGACCAGGTGGAGATCTCGTTCACAAGAACATGGGATTCCTCTCTCGAAGGGAAGTTTGCTTCCCTGAACTTGGACAAAAGGTAAGAATTTGAAGTTTACTTCTTAGAGGAAAGTATCGTAGTAACTATTCTAATAATACATGGATTTGTAAATCCTCATCAGGTTCATAATGCTTCGAAATTCTTCAGGATTTTACGCATATTCAATCTTTGAGCATTTAGCGGAATGGCCTCCATTCAATCTTCCACAGATAAGAATTGTATTTAAACTTAGAAAAGACAAGTAAGAGTTGTTCCCCTGTTTGTACTTAAAATTTTCCTTAATTCTGTATACCAATTACATATATTATAGAATTAGTAAAAACAGGAAAATATCGATCAGAAAATATATATATATTGAACTATATATGATTTATGTGAATATTATTTCTACATTTGTATGTCCATAGGTTTCATTATATGGCAATAGCAGACAACAGGCAAAGATTCATGCCACTCCCAGATGACCGCTTACCAGAAAGAAGCCAACCTTTAGTAGTTCCAGAAGCAGTCCTTCTAGTCGATCCGGTGGAAACCGAGTTCAAAGGAGAGGTAAACTTAGTGATAATTACTAATTTGTTGATTTTCCCGTTAACTTTAGCTAAGTCAAATCTAATTAAAGTCTACCTGAATTTTTTTGCTCCTGATAATTAGTTAACTACTTAACTTCCAGAAGGAAATCTATTGGTAATGACCCAAATTATCATATAAGCACTTCAGGATTGTCCAAGTACTCTAGCAGCATATGATATTGATACACAGGCTTTATATATACGTATACAGGTGGATGATAAGTATGAATATTCAAGTGAGAACCAAGACCTCCATGTTCATGGATGGATATGCTTTGATCCACCTGTGGGGTTCTGGCAAATAACACCCAGTAGTGAATTCCGGTCTGGTGGACCCCTGAAACAGAACCTAACCTCTCATGTTGGTCCCTATGCTCTAGCAGTAAGTCATCAATTCATCTAACCAAGCTTCTTTTCACTTGTTATTATACACGAGTCTTTTTGTATGTTAACGTTCTCCAATCAACTCTGAGTTCTATGCACAAGCAGATGTTCATCAGTGCCCATTACGGTGGAGAGGATCTGGTGTTGAAATTTAGTCCGAATGAGGCTTGGAAGAAAGTCTTTGGACCAGTTTTTATTTATGTTAATTCTGCCATGGATAAAACTCATGCTCTTTCACTCTGGGACGATGCTAAAATTCAGGTTCAATCTGCATAGTTGACAATGTCTGCTGCATATCATTTTCAACATTTTCAGCTTAGACACGTATGAAATGTAACTATCACACATAGACTTCATTGCTTTTAAATTTTTAATTATTCTTGTTAAGTTTATGAAGTCGAATCTCTGTGTTAGTAGTTTTTTGCTGTTTCACGTAGCTGTTACTCGACATGTGCATTTTGAGATTCACTTCTGGTGACTCAGAACTCTGACTGCCAACACTTTATTCTTTTTCTGTTAATCCAAAGTCCTTCAAGGAAGTCCAAAGTTGGCCATACAGCTTCCCTGATTCGGAGGATTTTCCCCGATCAGATCAACGCGGTAAAGTTAGCGGCAGATTACAGATCAGGGATAGGTATACACACACATATATATGCTCTATGCTCTCTATTTTTATTGTTTGTATGAACATTTAATGCTACATAATATTAATAATTTTACTAAAGAAAACAGGGAAAATGAAATGGTTAGCCGATGACTGATAACGGTTCCCACTTCCTTGTCGTGGACAGGTATGTTAGCAAGGAAAACTATAGCGTACGTGGTGCTTATGTGGGCTTAGCACCTCCAGGGGATGCTGGGTCCTGGCAGACAGAAGGCAAGGTGATCTAGTCAAACATTTTGTTTCATCTACAATACCCTTGGAAGTTCTTAATGACCTTTCGTTCAGGGATACCAGTTCTGGACCAGAACTGATGCAGATGGTTATTTCTGCATTAGGCATGCCCGTACTGGAAATTATAATCTCTATGGATGGGTTCCTGGTGTAATCGGGGATTACCGAAATGACACAACCATCGTCATAGCACCAGGTCTTAATGTTTTTCCCTTATCTAATTGATCTATTTTGACAATTAGCACGTAACTCTATGCTCCAATTAGGCTGTGACATCAACTTGGGCGATCTCTTATTCGAGCCCCCAAGAGACGGCCCAACTTTGTGGGACATTGGGATTCCTGACAGGTCCGCCGCAGAATTTTACGTTCCGCAGCCTAACCCCAAGTACATCAACAAGCTATATGTCAATCATCCTGACAGGTTAGTTCTGTATCTGGGATTTTCGACTTTTGAGCAGCAAATTATGTCTTTGAATGTACTATGATCTCTGACTTCTTTCCGTTTGCAGGTTCAGGCAATATGGACTGTGGGAGAGGTATGCAGATTTATACCCCGAAGGAGATCTAGTATATACAGTCGGAGTTAGTGACTACAAGAAGGACTGGTTTTATGCTCAAGTCAACAGGTTCGATTCTTTTCGTATTCGAGAATGTGAAAGTTGTGAACTTCCATTTGAAATTGAAATAATTGCCCTGTAGGAAGAAGGGTGATGATGACACTTACACAGCAACTACTTGGCAAATCAAGTTCGAACTTGAGAGACTAGATCAAACTGGAAACTATAAGCTTCGACTGGCATTGGCAACAGCTAATATTGCAGAGCTGCAAGTATGAACTATAACTTGACAAGTTATAGATACAAGTTTCGTTAGTCTGTGATCTACATGCTTTTTTTAACCTCTAAAAACCTGACACTTTTGAGTGATATGTTGTTTACTAAGGTGAGGATAAATGATGCAAAAGCGGATCCTCCCCTCTTTTCAACTGGAGAAATTGGGCACGACAACACATTAGTAAGGCATGGAATTCATGGACTTTACAGGCTTTACAACGTAGAGATACCGGGCACCATGTTCGTGGAAGGGAATAACACCATATATCTCACACAAGCAATTACTGATAGTCCAGTTCAGGGAATCATGTATGATTATATTCGCTTAGAAGGTCCTCCAACTCCTGCCAAGATATTCTGAATTCAACAGCTTCACCTAATAAGTCCCTGACTAAAATAAACTCGTATGTTTATAATGAACTCAATCTTTCCATTATTTATATCAGTTTGTTTATTACCAAATTCAATCAGTTTGTTTTATTATATCAGATAGAAAAGAGAGAATGAAAGAAGAAGGCACTCACTGTAAGGCAAAGACACGTGATTGTTACACAGACTAAATAACAGTACTAATTAAGATGTTGGAAAGCCAATAATGACCAAAGCCAATAAATAATTAAACAAGTCCAGATAAAGAAGCAACCAATCTGAAGAATTTTCGTTCTCCTTTCAAGATTGAACCTGTGAAACATCAAGCATCCCCTAAAATAATCAATACAAACAATTTCTGGAGTCTATATATTGGAAATTGTGAAGTGAATAAGGTACTTAATGAATGATTTTTCAGTTCAGAAGCTGTCTGAAGATAGATTGTTCTAATTAGCTTGAACTTCGAAGTTCTCCAACGTCTTTGGAACAACACAAGCATCAATTAACATGAATACAGTCTACTCTCGGAGGTTGTAATTTACTCTATCATGATAACGTTACAGAGGCTTGTCAAGCCTTTTCTTGGTGTTTTCGGCTTCATCAGCAGCCTCAACCTGCATCTTCTCGGCCTCTAGCTCTGCTGCTGCTGCTTGTTTTTCACTTTTCGCCGTCATTTTCTTCGCCTGTTGATTTATGTGTCATGTAAACGAATTGAATCAGAACAATATCTGCCTAAACATGTAATAAGATCATAACCAAGAAAAGGGTACATCCTTTCTCGAGAAATATAGCGTCTGAGAGTGTAAATGTAAGTTGGTCCTACTCCCACCTGACCCACAAATAAGGCTTTAACATAGGTGAAACCTTCCTGCAACGAGACTAGGAACAATAAACAGCCCTTCTTCATACGTGACGTAGCTGAAGTATCGTGTTTTCTCCTGGTTGTAGTTGCTGTGGTGGGTGATGACACAATCTCTTCCATACTTACTCTTCTTTCGGTCGAAGTTCCTTCCCCTAAACGGATGACAAGAGTGAAAAGTGACACACCAGAGGAATGTAGAGTTTTGGGAGAAAGGCCGTTAATGATTACACGTCGCTGGTCCTGTCTATCTTACGTGGATTGATCTTTTGTCATACACGTTTTAACTGTGGGTAAAAATTGTGAAACGGAAACGGAAACGGAGTTTGAGGCGTGAAAAATCATTGTTATTAAAAGAAAAATATAAGGCTATTTAATCCGAAAGGAAAAGAAATCCTCTGCTCTAAAGTCAAAATAACACAAGAAATTCTTTAATAATTTATAAATTATGAGTAAAAGATGTAGAACTTCTTTGTTATTTTAAAAATTCTTTAATTTTTACAATTTTTAAAATTTTCTTTATAATTTATAATTTTAAAAACCTCTTATATTAGACATCGATTAAAAATAACGATAAAACATATGCGATATGAATACCATACGTAAACTAATTAAATATTATTATGTTATAACTTTTGGTTAATTTATATCCGACTTTCATATCATATATATTATCGTTACTTTTAAACCAAAAATTAAGAAAATATATTTTATAAAAAATTAAAAATACAAAGAGTTTTTTTAGGAATTTAAAATATTTTTTTAAAAATTTTCTTAAACTAAAAGAAAAGTCTTTTGTCTTTTACCTTAGATTTATAACGTTACAACAGAATTTGAATAAAACATAGGCACAAGTTTTATAGATAAATATGATAAATAATGATTTATTTAATAAAATAATCCAAAATAAGCAAATTATAGAACCATTAAAGTGGGACATGCTTTTGAAATTTTAAATTAATTTTACAACAATCCCTTATTTATTTCAAATGAATTAAAAGAATAATTAAGTACTATTGGATTAAAAACTATAATGTAACAATTTGAATTTTAGACTATAAAGCCGTGATTGGACACAATAACTTATATAATCATTGGTGAAACAAAATTATATCCTTTCTCGAGTCTTCGTAGCAATTATCGATTTGGAAGGTGATGGTTCTGGTTAGTCAATCAATGGTTCCTGCTATTCCCACTTAGAACTTCATACAAGAATCTCGGCACAGATAACAAAATCAAACTGAAACTCTATGATTGTTTAGGGCATGTCAAATCTGAGTTCAACTCATCAAGATTTGATTTTCTTAAAGGAATTCAGAGGCCAGCCAGAGAGGGTAGAGAGGAGATTTCATCCACGAAAAAGGTAAACAGTTTAAAATTTTTGAAATGTTCCATTCTTTTTTTCTTGAAATCCCCAATAATTAAACATTATTCCTTTGATGATAGGGATATAGATGGATAGCGTAGATTTTCAAGCAATGCTTAACCCAGAAGGGAGAAGATCTTAGTATTCCAAGTGAGTTCATATCTAAACTACCTCATTTGTTCCTCAGAGACTAGGAATGAATAATCTGCTTGTTTAAAGCATGGGAACTGTTGTGAAGAACTGTGACTGGATTTCATTTCTACTGTGAGAACTGAGTAGCTAGAATTTAGGATAGATCTGAAAGGGCTAGTGCTATATTCTCCATATAAGTGTCATTCTCCTGTTACATTGTAGGTTTAACTGATTAATGATCAGTTGTTCCATTATGCTAGCAGCAGTGAGTTCTATAAGAGGTATTAACGAAGTAGATTTATTTTTAAACCGTCTACTATTCCTCTCATTCCAGATTACTTGAAAACATGTAGCTACCGAGAGTAATATAATAGCCCTATCATATTTAGAAATAAGTAAATTAGGGAAAACTTGTAGGATATCTGTGAGTCTACCTAGATAAAACCAGGGGCACATAGAGTAGAAAATTTTGCCCAAACTTCTCTGGATAAGACACATTTAAAGAAGAGGTGATCTCTAATTTCATCCTCTAGTTTGCATAGGATACATGGATTAAAGGAGGTTAGGAATTTTAGCCTATCCAAGGTACTAAGTTTGTCCATGTTGTTAGCCAGAGTAGAAAACTAACATTAGGTCTAAGGGTCTTATTCCAAATTAATGTATCCCATCCTACTTGATTCGCAGACCCCTCCCTCATCTTTCAGGCTTCCTTAGCAGTAATTTCAGAAACAGGAATACCCTTCCATAAGTAGATATCTCTCTCCCTATGTTTTCTAAATAGAGGAGAGTGCAAAAGTCTAGTTTCATCTGAAGAAAGGGACCAATTCCCATTCCTAACTATTTATTGGAGCTTAGTATCCTTAGGGAACCGATTTAATAGGGATCTTGCCATCTGATTTTGTATTAAAGGTCCATTCTCTGTCTAGTTGTCATACCATAAGAAACTTCTTTCCCTTGCCCCTATTTGGCAAGTAATGTTCTGGTACATCTCCTCCCTCAATCTAAGAAGTTGGTTAAAAAATCAGGTGCATTTGTCTTTGGTTTTTAGAGCCCTAAAGCTCCCTCCTTTTAATAAATAAGAGTGAATTCATTTAGTCCACATAGATTGCTTTTCATTTAGGATTCTCCAAATCCTCTTGGACATGAGAAATTTGTTTTTATTGGAGATTGATTCCAGTCCTAATCCTCCTTCCTCTCTTGGTTGACAGATTTTCTTCCAACTAACTTTGGCTGTTCCTTTCTCTCCATTCCCTTTCCCATACAGAAATTGCTTCATCAGTTTTTCTACTATTTTAATAAGCCCTTTTGAGAGAAAAATGTATGAACACTAGTAAGTATTCATAGACAAAATTACCAACTTCAGTAGCTGAATTTTCCTTCCATAGGATAGTGCTCTATTGGACCATGTCCCCAATCTTTTCTAGATCTTTTCAATTAAAGGAATACGTTCACAAAACCTAAGCCTCCTTAATGAGATAGGAATCCCCAAGTAGAGGAGAGGAGGGACTTTATTTTCCATACTCGTAGCTCGAGATAAGACATTTGAGAGGTGAGAAGCACTTTTGGATAGAATAAGATAGCTTTTGTGTTGATTGACACATAGACCCGACAACTCCCTAAATAAATTGAGAGTTCTTATCAGAAAAGAGACTGAATGAACATTAGCCTTGCTTAGGAGAATAAGGTCATCTGCAAAACATAAACTAGTTAGAGAAACTTTCTTACATTTGGAGTGAAATCTGAAGTTAGGGTCTGTTGAAGTGTTATGCTTCAGTAACTGAGAGAGAACCTCCATTCAAATTAGGAATAGGTAAAGGGATAGAGGATCCCCTTGCCTAAGACCTTTTTTGCCTTTAAAGACCTCCATGGGGCTCCCATTTATCAATATCCCATAGGAAGCAATAGAAATGCATTCATGAATCCACTTTATGAACCTTAGGGGAAAGTTCATAATCTCCATAGTTTTTAGGAAAAGACCCCAATTCACACCGTCAAAAGCTTCCTGTAAATCAATTTTTATAGTGCAATTATGAGGACTTTTCCTGTGATTATACCTTTTTAAAAGCTCCTACACGATAAGGATATTGTCCCCTATATCTTTGCTAGTCATAAATGCTCCTTAATTCTCACTAATGAGAAATTTTAGAACCTCATTCAACCTATTAGCCAAAATCTTGGCAATGATCTTATAGAGAAAATTTGTACACGAAAGAGGTCTGTAATCACTCCAAGTATCCGAGCGAGATTTTTTAGGGACCGTACAACGAAAGGTCTTATTTATTTCTTTTAGTAAAACCTCTTTTAGGAAGAACTTATTCATTGCCTCCTTAACTATCCCCCCAAACTATTCCAAGTTTTTTGATAGAAAAAGTCATTCAAGCCATCAGGCCCTAGAGCCTTAAAGCCATTCATGTTAAAGACAACCTTCTCAATTTCCTGATCTGTAATAGGTCTTATTAACTAAGAAACTTCATGATCAGAAATTTTAGTGGATACAAACTCTCTAAGATCATAAACCAACTCAGATGGGGGGGCTTATGAGCCTAGTAGATTTTTGTAGAAATTCATGGCTTCTTTAGCTATATCATCTTATCCGAAAACATCCACACCAGCTTCAGTTTTAATATGAGTGATTATCTTGACATTCTTTCGAGCTATATAAAATTGAAGAAGAACTTAGTACATCTATCTCCATCTTTTATCTAATTAATTCTAGCTCTCTGCTTCAATAAAGAACATTGATTGTCCACCACTTCTAAGGAATTCTTAAGAGCTTCCTTCTTTGTTGTAGCTAGAGCACCATCCAAGGGATTCTCTACCAATAATTTTTGAATAGATGAGAGTTTATCTCTAGTTATTTCAATCTCCTTAAAAAGATTCAAACCTCGATTACAATTAAGAATTTTTAGCTCATATTTTATAGCCTTGAGCATTAGGATATATATGTACTGCTTAGTCCCATAGCATCCATGCTCCAATCCCTTCGATATTGCTTCTTGAAATCCCTCCATGTTAACCAAAAAATTGTTAAATATGAAAGGATAATGGACTCTGGAGGTAGTGAACAAGTTATCAATCTTTATAGGAATATGGTTTGAGATACTAGAGTCTAGGAATTTCACCGAGCTTTTTGAAAAAATATGAAGCCATTCCACATTTACCAAAGCCCTATCTAATTTTTTTCCTGATGTGCAAAATAGAACTTTGCTTATTTGTCCAAGTAAACTTATGACCTTCAGATTTTAGATCTATAAGTTCCACCTCTTGCATACAATCAAACATATTAAATGAGTAGTTGAGTAGGTTACAATTACCTTTAGCCTCTAATCTAAACAAAGTGGTATTAAAATCCCCATAAACCACCCAAAGGGAATTTACCGAAGTCTTAATCCTTCTTAGGTAATTCCAGAGGTCAGATCTTTGGAACACGTTGTTGAATCCATAGACAAAAGTAGCTAAAACCTAAGAATTTTCCATTTTAAAATAAAGCTTAGTGTGAATATGCTATTGACTTGATTCTAGAACCTCCACTTTCAAGTAATCGCCATCATAAGCTATAATAATCCTTCCATATACATGACTTTGATGGTTTGTAATAAACTGCCAGTTGCTACCTAGACAAACCAATTTATTTAGATTAACTTCTCTGATTTTAGTCTCCAATATACAAAAAACCCAAGGCTTTTCCATTAGCCCAAAATCCCTTAAAGCATTAAGCTTGGAAGGATTATTTATGCTACGCACATTCCATACAATCGAAGTCATAGGCAATTTGTTTTCCCTTTGGAGCTTTTTCTACTACTCCTAATACTTTTCCGAGAGGCGACCTGATCAAACTGCTCCTCTTAATTACTACCATTTTGCAAATTAGCCTTTCATAAACTTGGTTCATTATGTTGAACAACCGAAACTCCTTCATTTAGAATAATACCACTAGTTTTAAGAACATTTCCTCCTTTATTCAATGGTGACTTACAGAAATCTTCTGATAAATTTTGTTGAATTGCTTTCAGCTAAACATAATCAGGGTTATTCTCCTTCGGAATACACTTTCTTATTTTAGGAGAGACATTAATTGACTGAACCATCTCTTAGTTTTCTGCTACTTGTTCTACCTCCTCGATCTCTTTGATTTCTTCATACTCATTCTTTTCTATACCCATCACTTCCTAATAGTCACCTTTAATGAAGATTCTATCCGTCGGTTTCCATTCTTTGCCTTGAGCTTTAAGAGATGGTTTCCATTAGTAAGTCACCAAGACTTTGTCTTCTCTAAGAGAGTTTTCATTAGCCAACCTTAGAATAGGGATATTATCATTCATTTCCTTAGAGATATCCATACTCACACATAATCGAGCAAGTCCAACTCTTTTTCTCAATGCAGTATTTTCATCCATGCGTATAGGTTTCCCCAAGTAGCTTGCACGTATACTTAACCCCTTTGTAGTCCACTACTCCAAAGGGATATTGTGAATGTTCACCTATAGGGGTATGCTCTTCATTCTGATTTTTTCTAACTCTATTCTCAGTTGCCAATTTTGAAGAAATAATGAAAGTTGAGAGATGTATCATGGGCCCTCTTCTATTACCTTTTGAGCTTTCGATTTGGAAGAAAAGGTAAAGATTATATTATCCTCTTCAGTTAGCATTATCTCCATTGGACCTCTTCCTTTCCAATTTCTTGAAGCCCACGCTTGTATAACAAGAAAAGCAAGCCTTTTGTCTATGAAAAATATAACAAGAGTAGCTTCCCATGTCTTAGCTCCCTACTACAAAAGATCTAGGTTAGAAGTCAATATTAGCTTACCATCAATCTCCACCGGAAGGTTGAATAGCAAAGAGGAGTCAGAATTATCTCCAACGACTTGTTTTCATGTCTTTCTAGGTCCTCTAGTTGTGTACAGTTGGGCTAGAACCCTTAGGTGGAGCACCAGTGATAGAGTGAGAGATAATTGTGAAAAAGGAAGGGAAAGAGAAAAGAGCTACAGAAAGTTTAGAAAGGGAGAGAGGGGTTGAGTTAAGATTAGGAAAGATGATTTGTTTGATGGTTGAAAGAAGGATTGGAAATAAAAATTCTCCTCTTTTGGTATCATTGGGAAAGGCCGATTATGAAGATTTTTCTTACAAAGACTCGTCTAACAAACTCCATGTTACCATTAATTTAATTTAATAAAATAAAAGTTATTCTCCATTGTTGGCGGTATAGGTGAGAATTGCAACTCCAATCATGCGGATTTGGGGTGGTTTCATCGACCAACGAAGCCATAAAAAGTCACCTTCATGTGCGAGGAATTGTCAAAATGTAAGCAACAAAATAGAGATGTGAACGGGCGATTTAATCTTAGCCAGGGGCAAAATAGCAAAAGTGAGTGAGATAGGATAATAGTTTCTACTTCTAGTGGATTGTTTATGTTTATGCTATCACTAAACATACACCTAAGATAATTAAGTTGCCCGCAGTGGACTGGACGAGGAACATTGTCATTGTGGAACAAACACCACTTGCTCTCAAAGATCACCATTGGACTACAATACGACAAC
>JAOQMP010000002.1:4596086-4642865 GCA_027563575.1 Erythroxylum pedicellare
TTTCTTTTTCTTAATAATTAATTTCAAGTTTCTTCAAAATTATGTCCTCAAAGTGCAAACTTGTTTATATATGTTTATTTTATTATTACAGGAAGGGATTTTTATTATGACCTTTTAATAAATTTGTATTATCTATTTTTTCATTACTTTTTACTCAAATTTTTAGCAAGTAATGAGGTTGATGAATAGAAACTGGACAGGGCTTATGATTTCTGGGTCAATATACTGGACCGTTAATTAGAGAGAGAGAAAACGGAAAGCAACCCAAAAGGGAGTAAGGGTAAAACAGTCAATTCAGGTTCTCCAAATCCGTCGCAGCTATATACACCCCGATCCTCAAAATCTAGGGTATATAAGGCCCCAAAATTCTCTCCGCCCAAAAGTTCTTCGCTCGAGCAAACGTTCAACGGACTAAAAGATCTTCGTCGCCAATCCCTCTTTTTCGTAATTTTCCTTCCCAATTTTTTATATATACATATGCAACGCTTCCATCACTCCGTATGTAATGATCTTCACGTATTCGAGTCACTTGAGTTCTTCTTCTTTATCTTCTTTTTTTGTTGTTTTCATTTCCTGTTTTGTTGGCTCTGAGTTTGTGATTTTAGGTGATTGATTTTGTGTCTGGTCGCAGATCGAAAGTGAATGGCGACTTTTGAGCTGTACAGGCGCTCGACTATCGGGATGTGCCTGACGGAGACTCTCGACGAGATGGTTTCTGCTGGTATTCTCAGCCCGGAACTGGCGATCCAGGTTCTTGTCCAGTTCGATAAGGTAAAAACTTGCACTAACCGCCACTTCATCGTTATTCGATGTTGCGTGTAATTCCATTTCTTTTTGTAATTTTTGTAGTCTATGACTGAAGCTCTGGAAACACAAGTGAAGAGCAAAGTTACTATTAGGGTAATGCTGTAGTGCAATCCATTTCTTGTTTTGGTTATTTTCTACTAAGCTGCTTGTATTCTGATTGATTTTACTTTTGATTCCTTGATTATTAGTGTCAGAGTCTTCTTTACTGCTTATGGTTAGTTACATCTTTGGCTTCGGGTTCTTTTAGTTTTTAAATTTTTTTTTTTTACGATGCACATATTATTTGAAAGGGGAGGTTAATCGATGTAGATTTATTTTGGACGATTGCGGTAGTATGAACTTGGGATCTCTATTGTAGTTCATATGTACGTGGGTAATTTAGTAGTGAAAAGGATAAGGGTCCTGGGTTTTGTTAGTAAAGAGTGCTCTGAAGTATAATGGTTTAAGTTAGCAGTTACGCATACAAAATGACACTGTTTATATATTCTTATTTGTGTCTATATGGCAATTGAATGTTGGCGCCTGGATGAAGTATAAATACGCCATTTGTGCAACTCAATTTTTCATGAAATTTGTTTCTACTTCTTCAGTCTTGTATTTAGATGTTAACAATATTGTTGGTACTAATTCATGTGGTTGATTAAGCTTGCTGTTGTGTTTGTCTATCCTTCAACTTATCCATGCTGGATGATATTATTCCCCTTGCTGTGTCCATGGACAGGACTTCATTAATTTCTTCCTACAACATTTACTCCTTCAGTTGTATTTTCTTCAATAAGATGCTTTCCAACCCTCGTTGTTGGTGCATCAATTACCGTGATTGCACATCGTTGTTGATTCTGCCACATTATGGTTTTTGATCTCACATCCTTTTCACTAAAACATCGAATGTACATCTGTAGAATTAATTCTAAAGAAACTTTACAAAAATGTCTTTGCTTTCAAATTCTGAACCTGTGGACAGGTTTCCTCTGCCTTAATAGTGTTTCTGTTTTCTACTCTCTTGAGCATGGGGTTAGAGGTCTATTGGAATCTTCTGTCACAGTAAGACGCCTGTGATTGTTTAACTCATATTGAGATGACTTTAAGCTAAGTGGTGTCATCCTTTTATGATTAGTCCTAGAGATCCAATCAGTTTCAGACTATATAAATACGTGCTTTCAGCATCTACATATGTTAATGATATCTGTGATGAAAGGTGATAGATATAAGAGCAAGTCACAGAGTTGGGGAAAATTTTGGAAAAAACTTAGGAGCACTACTCTCTTACTGGTTGCAATCCCATGCATTGCAATTTACTGATTACAGTGGCACTTCAAATGCTGTCTTTACCTTTTGGGATGTGGTTTCCCTTATCTTTTGCTGAAGAGGACACATTATCACTTCCCTTGTTTGATTGCTGTAGTGACATGCATCCAATTGAGCTTGCATAGTGATTAGGTTACGGTGGTTTCCGGAGCCATTTTGTATGAAGGAAGGAGTACCGGGTTTTCAATTTTGAGGAAGTGATTTTCTCTTTAACGAGAAAAAGTTTGGTTGTATTTCTTTGTATTTAATTGTGTAATGGAGTGATGGATGACTGAAAAGACGGAAATTGACTGAAAGACAACATTATCTCCCTTGTCATAAGGGTTAATGGCATTGCATTAAGAAGCTTGGTTATGTTTTGAATTGTTGACTTGTAGTAGGCATGGCAAGGAAAAGGCTGATATATCTGAGATTTTGTATCTTGCAGGGGCATCTACACACCTACAGGTTCTGCGACAATGTATGGACCTTCATTTTACAGGATGCACTGTTTAAAAATGAAGAATCCCAGGAGAACGTTGGTCGGGTTAAAATAGTGGCATGTGATTCAAAGCTGCTATCGCAGTGAGTTCCTAGTATTCATTGTCTGCTGTGTCAAGGTGGATGGTGGCAGGAAAATTTACTAAAGTTTCTCATGGAAGATTGAATATTAGTTATGCATTCATCAACCTTTCTACAACTATGTTATTTGAGGATGGTATGTCCCACGTTGGATGATAAACCTCATCGTCTATTTTGTACTCTCATCCAGACTAGATGAAACAATTTCGGAGTTGGGCAATTGAGTGATGAATCATGGACAGTTCTGTAGCATCTTTGCAATCAAACATGATCATTCTTGTACTTCACTAGATGCATATTTATAAATGTGACTGGTATGACTATGAACTGTGACTTAATGGACTTATTCTATTGGAGGGTTAATTGATATCAATAAGGATGATCAACTGTAGTCCTTTTTAAGTTCTTATATTTTTTATGCAAGCAAAAAGAAAGAAAATAAATGCATTGCCTTTGGGCTTTTGTATGAACCGATCATTTAGCATAGCATTCGTAGTGGAGTCAAAGACAAGACTAGTAGACTACCTCTGTATGTCATTTGGGGTAACGAGTAAGGAAAAAAAAAAGAAAAAAGCCTAACTACGTTTGTACAAATAGTTCGCTTATTTATTTATATACATACATTCATCCGGGTTTAGGCAAGTACATCAAAACTTGTTTTAAGTAGGAAACTTTGTTTTGAGCATAAAAATCATACAACCATTCTTCACAGTAAAAGGAAAAACCTCTTATAACATCTTCTGTCAGAATGAATAACAGTTGAAGTAATGTTTTATCTTTTTCAGTGTTATGATACTAGTGTGCTTTCGTTCATTATCGAACCAAAATATTAATAGAGGAGTTTGTATGGTAAGAACATTGTATGATCGGGACAGTTTTTAACTTTCAAGCTACCCATCATCATTTATTATTAGGAAATTAAGGATTTCATGAAAGCGTATGCAAAACCAAAGTAAAGAATATTAGGAAATTTGGAAGAGCTGTAACAAAAGAAAAAGAGTTGGAAGGCAGATAAAGGCAAAAAAGGGAACAGCTCATCTCTTGCTAAATCAAAACTTTCAGGTCAATGTTATTGGTCATTTACAGCCAACAATGTTTAGCAAGTTACACATACTTTGAGATCCCATAGAAACTTATCACAGCTCAGCGTGGATATGTAGCAAAACTTTCAAATCAGTTTGTTTTGTACAGAAGAGGATATTGTAAATTGCCCTTAATGCCGTCTCTGCAAAGATTTCAAGAATAGGAAATGTTAATATCATACAAAAACAGAAGGCTATTTTTTGCAATTTATCTAAAGTAGGTCAAACTAGGTACACGTCTAAAATCTGTTCAAGTAGTGAAGGTTATATAACTTTGCTAAAGCACAAGTCACGGTTCATACACATCAACTACTATGAAAGACCATATTAGGCATCTGATAAGTGGGCTTTACTCGAGTTACCAAGTTTAAGTAATAAGCAATTACAATGTTAAAACATCTGAATCTGTGCCCAACCTCCTTAAAACAGACAAATTTCCAAGAATTTGTAGACCATAAGGACATGGACAACTAAGTATGACAGATATGTTTATGAAAAAACAGCTCTAATATCAATTAACACATTTCAAAAAGCATATCATCTACTAATTCTGAAATCTGGAATAGAGTACCTTGCGCTTCTTCAATTTTTGAGATGAATTGTTACCGTTACTGAAGCTTGCCCTCTCACCGTTATTGTTGTCTAGGGGTAATGCCTTTATTTCATCATAGAAACTATCAGTCAAACCATGCAACCTGGAAACAGAAAAGAAAAGGAGACATTTTTGGAAGAAGCATTAGCGTCAATCATTGAAACAAATTTGAAAAGTTCGTAAAAAGAAGTAACTCCTACCCATTTCTTGATTTCTTCAAGAATTTCTCCTTCTTTCTTTCCATCTTTGTAAGAGGAACACGAGTAAAGATATCTTCTTCTTGTTGTGCGCGCTCCTCAAGTTGTGCCTGAATCATTAGATGTTCTCTGCTCTCTATTCCAACAGTTTCTCTAAACTGTATTTAAACATGAATTCAACATGGTCAACAGAAACTTGTGCATGAAGCCTCCAGAAGCCTATATGAAACGAAACAGATCATTGCTTACCTCTTCTGGTCTCCCTTCCATATCATCTATCAATTCTTTAAGATAAGGCTGTCTAGCTTGCCTTAAAGTCTCTCTGTCTCTTCTCAAAGCAGTTCTTTCCTGTCTTGAGATCTTATCCTCATCCATAATCGCAGGGGCTATTTTGGGAGGTCGATACAAACCAACATGACCCTACAGCATACAAACATGGACTTAAAATTCAAGATTTTGATTTAAATACCCATTGACATTGTGATACTGTCAAGACTTACTTCAGGTATCATTTGAGACTTGGGTACAAGCATGTCAGGGTTGGGTCGATATTTCAACTGATCCTCTGATTTTTGGGGTGCCTCTGCATCATTTACCTTCTGGGACGCTTCATTGGTTGCATGCCCAGCATCCTTCATGAGCTTTTGGATTTGGTACTCAAGCTTTTTGTCAATTGGCCTGATCTATTGACGAGCACACAAGTGAACCAAAGTTCCAACTGACAGGTAAATAAATATCAATTGAAACTCGCAAAGATTACTTTCAGACCTTCTCCAGAAACAGCCTAATCTCTACAAGGCTCCTAACAACAGGATGTCCTTCAACAGAAAGGCCTTCTGCCTTGCGAAGCAAATAATATACGAGTGACTGACAATAGTTCAGGAGCAGTAAATGCTTCACCTCAAGATAGCTTATCCCGTCTGCTGTGGGAAACCTATTTGCTTTCACCTATTGCAAGGAAGAAAAAGAAAAATATCACCAAAATGCAAAATCTACTTAGTAAGCATGAAACTAAAAGAAGCAATTTAAAATCCCAAGAGTAAATACTGTTTGGGCACCCATCATACAGAAGTTTTCCTAAATAATTGTAATAGGTAATTCTACACGTAATTCTAATTGTAAGAAGCAATTCTTCCCCACCTTTGCAGTCAAATCTTCCACTTTAGTTCTCAATGCATCCAAGCCATCTTTCATTTCTTTCAACACTCCAACTAACTGGGGAGCTTCCCTAATCAAACACAAACAGAGAGCAAGAAAACTAGTTAAACCCATTAAAGCTAACCCTTCAAATCCTCATGGCCAAACTTTCTGAAGTTGATGACAAGGCAATATCTAGTCAGTTACCCACATTCAATGTTGCTCCAATAACAAGACTGAACTGCAAAAACACCAAAGCACATACACTTACTTATTTATCACGCTTCGAACATTGTCCGAATCCGCTGTCCGCATCATTCAGTTAACGTTTACCAACTCTAAGATCTACATTCAATTCGCGAGACCATAATCCCCATAAGTAAAGAGTCAATATCAAAGCAAAGCCTGAAGCTTGCAGGGAACAAAAGGTGTAACTTGGGTTGCTCACCTCAAAGAAGAAGAAGAGTTATCGAGGAGAAAGAACCACAGACTGGTTCTCAAGTTAAATTATGCAA
This sequence comes from Erythroxylum pedicellare, assembly GCA_027563575.1. Taxonomy (NCBI): domain Eukaryota; kingdom Viridiplantae; phylum Streptophyta; class Magnoliopsida; order Malpighiales; family Erythroxylaceae; genus Erythroxylum; species Erythroxylum pedicellare. Next base: position 4,602,286 of record JAOQMP010000002.1, read on the forward strand.
AATTGCTAGAAAACGGCGTGTTAGGGTTTAAGAGGTTGTTACGTTTAATGTCTGGGCTTCAAGGCCCAAATAATATCTTTCTACAATTAGGCCCAATGACAGTCAACTGTGACGGAGTTTTAACTGCTTAGCCGTGACGCTATCCTCTCCTTTCCGTTAAGGCATTGACAAAATCCTCCAATCCCAATACGCAGGACACGTTAGGCAATAAAATCCTTAACAGGGACATCTCAGAGCACGTTCTTCGGGAAAACGAAACCGAAACGAGCTCACCGCCGCATCCTCACATTCTCTTGCTGCACCCGCACAACACAAGATTCCAGCCTATCCCAGTCACCAGTCACCACTTACCACCAGTGACACCAAAATAAGTAAAAAGAAAAGAAAGTAAAAATAACAATGGAAACAAAAAAAAGGAAAGAAGGAGAACGGAAACACAAACACGCACACTCTCTCTGTCTACTTTTCTGTCATGCGTCAGCGACCGCCTCGAGGATCGGATCTTCGCTGCTATAATTTTACAAGAGTCCGGTTCCAACGCGTCGAAGAATCGGTCTTAAATTATTGCCTTTTCATAAATAAAAAGATAAATGCTTACGGATTTTCAATTGCGATGGAATTATTCTTCTTGTTGTCGCCCGAATTCCTTAGGGTTTGATCCTCGGTTTTGTTTGGCGAATTCTGAGATTTTCTCATGAAGTTATACGCAGTGAATGGGTTGCATTTGAATTTACTGTTTTTCCGGATAATTTGAGGGCGGATTTTGGAGTTTTGAAAGTGAACAGCATTGACAATGGCGGTCTCGCCCGTGAAGGTCCTCTTCGGGTTCTTGGTGATTTCCATCACGTTTTGGATGTTCCTTATGTAAGTTCCCGGATGCCTTTTTTTTCGTCTTCTCTTTTTTCTTTAATTTTGTTTATGTCATTTTGATGATGTGCGTTCGCATTTACTTGTTTGAATCGAGATTTGGTTCCATCACTGGCGTTTTGTGAATGTTTTGCGGCCAATTCAGGAATGTACACTCGGACATCAGTGATCTTCAGTTTCTGAAGTTTCGATTTGTATGCTTTTAGAATGTGTGCATAGATGATTGATGATAATGTATGGTACTACATTAGTTAAAAATTCTGCTTGGTGTATCACCAAATCTTCTGAAAATAAAATTAAGCTAGAAAAGCTCCATTGTGAGACGAACTTGTTTCCATAATTGCTTTCTTTGGTCTCTCAAGCCACGGATGAAGTATTAAGATCAAGGTTTTGTTCGGCGCCAAGTTGCTTTATTTATGTTTAGTAACACAACTGATGTCACTGTTTTAGTTGCTAAAACTGTATCTATGCCTTGTTGCAGAGTTATTTATAAAGCGTTGGCATTTTTTCTAAGCCGGAAGTTGGGGGCATCTATTGAATTCCGAACTGCTGGATGGAAATCTCTTAGGGATGTCATGGTGAAGTGCAAAAAGGTTTATCTTGCTCTCAACTGAGTTTCCATGTACCATTTTTCTTTTCAAAAGTGTGTTGGCAGCAGTGACCACTGTTTGCTCCCTGCAATTAGCTAATAACTTTTAAGGGTATAATAAAGGTTCGGTTAACTATGATATGGTTTACTAGGCAGTAAATGATGGATAGTTCTCATCAATACCATCTGTAACCCCTTCTGTACAGTGAAGATTTTATGATTACAGATCAAACATGCATATTTTTGCCTGGAGTTGTAAGATTTCTTTCTATTTTGCCATTAGTTTACAGTTTCAACTTTACTTTTGTGGTTTCTTAAACTACTGTGGAATTGATGTGCACCCTTGGGGACTATTATCTTTGCTCTGATCCTTTTCTTTTCTGAAGCACTTGCCTTGTATCAATTATTAATCTTTTGGTCCAATTAGTAAGCTTTCATGAATTTCAGTAGAGGACAAGAGTTAAAGCTGCAGCTTTGGCAAATTTTTCTTTTCAATTTCCCTTCTTGAAAAATTGATGTTTTTTTTTCCTGTCCCTCTTCACCTTCTTTACCTCCATCTTCTAGATATGGTGGTTTCCATCAGGTAATAAAGGTCACTTATGCCCCAAAAATTTATCTAGGAGTAGAGTTATAGGTCTCTGAAGTTTATGTTCTTTTGACTACTATAATTTATAGGGTGCTATTGAATCCATATCTATTGGCGAACTTAGAGTCAGTTTGCGCCAAGCGTTAGCTGGACTTGGAGTTGTTACCATTTCTAGAGATCCAAAGCTGCATGTGTTAATATGTGAATTGGAAATTGTAATGAGGTCCTCCAACAAAGGCACACGTGAATCAAAAACACGGAGAACCAGGTCTCGCTCTTCAGGTGGGGGAAAGTTTATGTTTGCAGCTAAGATAGCACGATATGTGTCGGTGTCAATCACAGATTTGGTTTTGAAGGTAAGTAATGTTTAACTAAGTTACTATTCTAAGGAATAAGTCTCCCATGGATTGCAATATTAATGGTCACATTGAGGTATCTTCAATTGATGATTTTTTCAATAATTCAATCTCTAACATCATAGAGTATCTGAAAGACTCATGAATTGTGTTATGAAAGCAAATTTGTCAATTTCTTTTTGGGTTAGTGGGTTTGACTGAGAGTGGATGGAAGTTAATCCTTGCATTTCAAAATCCTCCTTTTAAATATTTGCATTCCTGGATTTACTTTCTTCGAGGCAAAAGAGTCTATACATTGTGCTTATGCTTTGACTGGGATTTAACTTAGAAATCCACCAAAGGATAGACCAAAACTCCTCTGAGATGTAGGCTAATCTATGGTGATTCCGTTGTTGAAACTGTTCATTATAGGTAGTTGACCATACTTCAGAAGTTAAATGTTGCAATTCTGGTTGATTGTTAGAGTGGCTTGTATGACCATTTTGTTGACCATGTGCATGGTTGGCGCAGTTTGCAACTTGATGCAACATTTTCTTTTTCTGTTTATCAATTTAAAAATGGCCGAATTTGTGCAATTGTCGTTTGGATTCATGAAACAGTAAAAAACAAACCTGCATTTTGTGGCCTGCAAAACAACCTTGTCAGATCGAACATCAAAACGACCTAACTGATTTTATCATGTCCATTTGTACGGTGTGCTTATGATATGTTGTTAAAGGAGTTGGTTGATAATGCAATACTGAAAATTTTGAAAGTATGTTGCTTTCTAAGTTGATATCATTATGTAGTAATTATCTTGTTCTGCATTCTGTTTAATGTATATCTTGCACCATTATATTTAGCCGGTCATTGTTGTGATCTCTGGAAATGTTGCAGACGCCTAAAGCTATGGTTGAGGTTAAAGAACTGAAACTCAATATGGATGGCGGAACTGAGCAAAATTTGTTGGTAAAACTGTGCATATTACCTTTTTCTATATACATGGGTGAACCGCATACTAGTAGTGACCAGCTATCCAACTTCAACAATGATGCTTATCCTACCGTCCATGAGGTAGCATCTGGTGCAATTGAAAGGTCTGGTGCTGCTTGTAGCTGTGAAGAGTTTTCTCTTTCATGTGAATTTGGTCATCACAGGTATTTCTCTCTTGACTTGTTCATTTCCTTTGGTTTCTGTATATTGCAAACCTGTCATTGTTGCTCTGTGCTAGCTGGTTTGATGGAAGCATTGATATCAGATGTTTGGACTTTCCCTTGCATAGCTCCTGATTTCCCCTCAAGAATTCTCACTCTCCTTCTGTTCTTTTAACTGGCTTGCAATGTGTGAGTTCTTTTAATTTAACCTCAAGAAGGCCTGTTTTATCACTCAAAAATGTCTGTTTTTTATGGATGTAGAGAAGTAGGTGTGATGATCCAGAATGTGGACATTAATTTTGGAGAGGTTATTGTGAGTCTGAATGAGGAGATGCTTTCAAAAAAGAAGACATCAGATGCTGTTTCTCACACAGACAGAGGGCCAACTGTTGATTCTGAAGTTAGTGAAAAGCCACTGAAGAAAAAATCATCACTTGAAGCAATAACAAAGTTTGCTTCTGTGTTTCCTGCCAAGGTGAGTGGGTTTTAGTTATAATTTCAGTGGGTCGAAATTCGTACTTCACTTTTGACTGAATTTGATGATTTACATTTCCTCTATATTTGAGCTACTTAGGGTAGCTTTAATACATTTTGGACTTTAATGCAGCTTGCCTAGAAAGAAATTATCAATTGCTAAATAATGATTGTTTTTACCTGATAGGTTTCCTTCTCTTTACCGAAATTGGATGTGAGGTTTGTGCATAGAGAACATAACCTTGTTGTGGAGAATAACATCATGGGTGTTCAATTGAAGAGCATCAAATCACGGTCTACTGAAGATATAGGGGACGGTACACGCCTCGATGTTCAGATTGATTTCAGTGAGATACATGTATGAGAATAATGACTTTTGTTGAAGCTTTTCTAATGTTGTTACTTCACCTTCGTCAGTAACTTGGGAACTTGATGACATTTTCTCTACCTTATATTTCAGCTTCTTAGAGAAGCAGGCACTTCAGTTTTGGAGATTTTGAAACTTGATGTTGTCTCCTTTGTCGATATTCCAGTACAGGTAAGCTTTCTTCTATTCCATTCTATTGTTCACTTGACATTCTTCAATTATATTATCAGCATGAAATTCCATGCTGATAATGTTTTCAAGTTTCGGCTGTTAACTTTTCTTTATATATATATATAAGAGAGGATTTTTGTTTGAATATGTAGATACCAAAAATATTTTTTTCCCCTGAAGATGCTATCCTGTTACTTCTTGCTTTAAAGCAATTGACTTCTCTCTACTCCTTTCTTTTTTCATCTCTACGTTCATCAGCCATATTGGGTTTTCGAACTTTTATTTATTTGTCTGTATTTGTTTCCTTGTTTTCCAATGATCTTAATATTCAGCCAATATCACCAGTGAGAGCTGAAATTGATGTTAAGCTGGGAGGTACACAATGCAACATTATAATGAGCAGATTAAAACCATGGTTGCGCCTCCACTACTTAAAAAAGAAAAAGATGGTACTCCAGAAAGAACCAGCTGCTCCTTTAAAACCACAATCAAGTGACTTGAAAGCCATCATGTGGACATGTACCGTCTCAGCTCCTGAAATGACCATTGTGCTTTATACTATCAACGGGCTGCCTTTATATCATGTAAGTGACATTCTTATCATTTTTTGGTCATACCAAATTTAGTTCAATTATTGAGCCCTTCTGATTCTACTGTTTGCCTGTTAGTCAGCTACTGGATATTATTTATCCTCTGAAAGACCTTTTACAGAGAATTGTATTTTTATTGATATCATGTTTGTTAATGATAATGACTATAATCTTTTGTCATTTACCATTTTGAACATTGGTAAATGGTAAATTACCCTTGAAGGTAGAAAAAGTTGGCATTTCTCCATTCATAGCCTTGTTCCAAAAATTAAAAGTAAAATAACCTGGGAAATCGGCATGGCAATATGCCACACTTTGATCAAGCCCTTATTTAGTAATCTGGAAATTTGGTCTATACCAGCTGCAGTTGGTTAATCTCTTCTTTTCTTTTTCTTTCTCTTGAAATTGGGAAACATCTGTTGCACAAGTAACTGGAATTGAGAAATTTGAAAATTTTTCCAGGAAGAACATTGTGACAAATCCTATAAGTTTTTTCCAATTCTTTATTTTTTATGTTGATGGAAGATATTTAATTTTGTTTTTCTAGGGACCAATCAAACGTTTAGTAAATACCAACAGCCCTTTTGATCCACTCTCATCCTTCCCGAGAAAAAAAAGAGAAGGTGAAGAATAGCTAGAAAGATGAAGGACCATTTCAGGGTGCTTGTACATTAGGTTGAGTCACTATTCTGATTTGTTCTCTTCTTCCTTTAACTCAACCAATTGTGCCAATGGGCTATCTCAGTTTCTTCCATCCTTTAGGACCTGCAAATTCCATTAAAGACCAAAAAGAGAGCTATAAACCTTATGACTGGTAAGTCTAACTTACCAACCCGTAGCATTTTCAAGAAACAGATCCTGTCTTTGGATTCCAGTGGTTTAACCTCCAATATGCGGGCAACTATGCAACAAAAAGCTACTACATAATTTTGATTTGAGCTTTATTTTTTATCCCAAAATTGTCTGGTTTCTGATAGTTAGCAAAATGGAGTTATGCATCCCTTTCATACTGATATGACATTAATAGATCACTCCTTTTTGAAATGCGGAAATAGTGGAAAGTTGAAACTTTTCTTTTTAAGCTTAGGATATCTCGCCCTACCTTTGCTACAACTTAGAACTAAATGTAACCGAGTACCAAAATCTTGTATGTACTTGTTTCCAGTTACCTTTTTAATTGAATCTATGTGACCATCTATTCTTCTTTAGATGCTATTTTTGCATACGTGTTTAGTGATTATCTCATTAAACCTGTTATGATGAGTCATTCATGAATACTGACACCTTGGATTAATAAGGGATTCAAATGCATGGCTAATGAAGACAACTACTGATTTCTTTTGGTGTAGGTTTGTTCACAATCATCCCATGTCTTTGCAAATAACATATCAACCAAGGGAACTGCAGTACACGCGGAACTTGGTGAATTAAACTTTCACTTGGTGGATGAGTACCAAGAGTGCTTGAAAGGAAGTCCTTTCGGGGTGGATTCAAATTCAGGTGCATTATTGCATATTGGGAAGGTTATTTTGGACTGGGGGAAAAAGGACACTGAGCCATCTGAAGAAGGAGGAACTGGTAGCAAATTGTTTCTGTCTGTTGATGTAACTGGTATGGGTGTTTATTTTAATATGAAGCGTGTAGAATCCCTAGTTGCAACTGCCATTTCTGTTCAAACACTCTTGAAAGGTTTAGCTCATGGTAAAAGAAGTACACAGAGCCAAAATATAAGGATGTCTAAAACATCAGGGAAAGGAACTAAGCTCTTGAAATTTAATCTGGAGCATTGTTCTATAAATTTTAATGGAGAAACCGGCTTGGAAAATACAGATGTTGATGATCCCAAGCGCGTAAATTATGGATCTCAAGGTGGTCGGGTTGTAATTACTTCCTCAGACGATGGAACACCACGTCGTGCAAGTATAATGTCCACAGTGTCTGATGAGTTTAAGAAATTGAAGTATTCCATTTCCCTGGAAATTTTTCATTTTATGGTATCTGTGAACAAGGACAAACAATCTACAGAGTTAGAACTTGAAAGAGCAAGATCTATTTATCAGGAGCATGTAGAGGAACCTAGGCCTGACACTAAAATCACATTGCTTGATGTGCAGAATGCAAAATTTGTTCGCCGTACTGGTGGTCTCAAAGGGATTTCTGTGTGCTCTCTTTTTAGTGCCACTGCTATTACAGTCAGGTGGGAGCCTGATTTACATCTTTCATTGTTTGAACTTGTTCTGCAATTGAAACTGTTGATATATAACCAGAAGCTTCAGTGTTGTGGGGATGAACGTGGTGAATCTGCTTCTAGCATGAGAGATAAAGAAGAGAAAAAGGAAGTTCCTCAGGAATCTGGACATCTTGACAAGCATAAGAAAAAGGAATCCATTTTCGCTGTTGATGTGGAATTGCTAACTGTATCAGCTGAGGCTGGAGATGGTGTTGATGTGATGGTGCAGGTCCAGTCAATTTTCTCTGAGAATGCCCGCATAGGAGTACTTCTTGAAGGCCTTTTTCTCAGTTTCAACGGGTCAAGAGTCTTGAAGAGCAGCAGAATGCAAGTTTCTCGTATCCCTAGTGCTTCTAATAGTACATCTGACCTGACAGGACCTGGTGTTGTTACATGGGATTGGGTTATTCAAGGGCTTGATGTTCATATTATCTTACCCTATAGGCTGGAGTTGCGTGCCATTGATGATTCTGTTGAGGATATGTTACGGGCTTTGAAGCTTATAGTTGCTGCTAGAACTAAGTTGATATTTCCAATGAAGAAGGAAAGTACAAAACCTAAAAAGCCAAGTTCAGCAAAGTTTGGATGTGTAAAGTTATGTATAAGAAAGCTCCGTGCTGATATTGAAGAAGAACCTATACAAGGTTGGCTTGATGAACACTATAAGTTGATGAAGACTGAGGCATGTGAGTTGGCTGTGAGGATGAAATTTCTTGATGAACTCATTTCCAAGGGCAACATTTGTCCCAATCCTGCTGAATCCAATGATTCTAGTTGTGAAAGAAAGATAACCCACAACGGTGTCGAGATTGATTTGCAAGATCCCTTAGCTATTCAGAAAATAGAAGAAGAGATTTATAAGCAGTCATTTAGATCCTATTACCAAGCCTGCCAGAAGTTAGTGCCAGCGGAAGGTTCAGGTGCATATAGGTTAGGGTTCCAAGCTGGTTTCAGACCTAGCACGGCAAGAACTTCTGTTATCTCCATTTCTGCTACAGACTTAGATTTAACTTTGACAAGGATTGATGGTGGTGAGGCAGGGATGATAGAGGTTATCAAGAAGCTTGATCCTGTTGCTCTTGAATATAACGTACCATTTTCTCGACTATATGGTAGTAATATTTTCTTGCGTGCGGGCTCCTTGGTGGCTCAGTTAAGAGATTATACCTTTCCACTTTTAGCTGCTACTTCTGGAAAATGTGAAGGTCTTGTTGTGCTAGCACAACAGGTAAGCTTCAAATGTCTTTCCACTAATTTTTCTGCTCTTTCCCTGTTTTTTGAAGTTTCAAATTTTCTTTTCAATCTTCGCCCATTTGTGCATTCTCTAGCCATTTTATTCTGCATAAAAACTCAAAACAGAGCTGGAGTTAATGATAGTTAACTAATCAATGATAAGGAGTTTTTCATAAATACTGGCAGGAACTTGAACATGAAACATTCTTTGATGGCTGACTTAGAAATAGTGTGTCAAACCAAATCTCTCGTTTAGCAGTAGTGAAGATGGATATTTTTCTTGCTGGAGTTTTAAATTTTATTGGAAGTTGATAGAGACTGAGTTATGGGGTATCAGATGGCAGTTTGTATTGCCAGCTTACTGTTACGATTCAGCGAAACATCCCTCTTGTTAGTGACCTAAATGGCTAAATTCATGTCAGCTTTTCTTTGCTTTTGTTCCTGTGTTGAATATCTAGGCCTTATATTTGCTATATACACTCTCTTGACTTCACCTTCTCTCTTTGTTCCTTCTTTTAGGCAACAGCTTTTCAGCCCCAAATATATCAAGATGTCTTTGTTGGGAAATGGAGAAAGGTGCGCCTGCTTCGTTCAGCTAGTGGGACAACTCCTCCAATGAAATCATACCTCCATTTACCTCTCTATTTTCAGAAAGCAGAAGTATCTTTCGGAGTGGGATATGAACCAGTGTTTGCTGATGTGAGCTATGCTTTTACTGTGGCTCTACGTAGGGCTAATCTAAGTGTTCGGAATCCTGGTCCACTAGTCCAACCTCCAAAGAAGGAGCGTAGCTTGCCATGGTGGGATGATATGAGAAATTACATTCATGGAAGTGTAACCTTGTCCTTTTCTGAAACAAAATGGCATGTTCTCGCAACCACTGATCCTTATGAGAAGCTTGACAAACTAGAAGCCACATCTGGTTCTTTGGAAATCCAGCAGTCGGATGGTCGTGTGTATCTGTCTGTAAAGGATTTTAAGATCTTTTTCAGCAGTTTGGAGAGTTTGGCAAACAGTTGTGGCATTAAGATTCCTCCTGATGTATCTCCTGCTTTCCTTGACGCCCCAATGTTTACTCTTGAAGTTACAATGGATTGGGGTTGTGATTCAGGCACTCCATTAAATCATTACTTGTTTGCACTTCCCATTGAAGGGAAGCCTCGTGAGAAAGTTTTTGATCCCTTTAGATCTACATCATTGTCCCTTCGCTGGAACTTCAGCCTTAGACCATCTATTCCTTCATGTGAAAATCAAGCCCCTGGTTCCATGGAAGGCAACCAGGTCACAGATGTAACTGGATATGATCCGTCTTGCAAGCCAGAAAGTAGTGCAGTTAGTTTGCCAACATTAAGTGTTGGTGCTCATGATATGGCATGGGTAATTAAGTTCTGGAACATGAATTATCTCCCTCCACACAAGTTGCGTACATTTTCTCGGTGGCCTCGTTTTGGAGTCCCTAGAATTCCTAGATCAGGCAACTTATCTATGGACAAGGTGATGACGGAGTTTTTTCTTCGCATAGATTCTTCACCTACTTGTATAAAACATATGCCACTTCATGATGATGATCCTGCAAAAGGACTAACTTTTAATATGTCAAAGCTGAAATATGAACTTTGCTTCAGTCGGGGTAAGCAGAAATACACTTTTGACTGCAAGCGTGAACCTCTTGATCTTGTTTATCAGGGTGTTGACCTTCATGTGCCTAAGGTTATCTTAAACAAAGAAGATCCGACCAGTATTGCAAAAATGATTCAATTGAGGAAGAAGAACTCTCAATCTTCTACTGTGGATAGAATTCCTAGTGAAAAACGCAATAATCTTGGTGGTTGTACGGAGAAGCATCGTGATGATGGATTTTTTCTATCCTGTGATTATTTTACAATACGAAGGCAGGCTCCAAAGGCTGACCCTGCAAGTTTATTGGCATGGCAAGAAGCTGGGAGGAAAAATCTTGAAATGACATATGTGCGGTCGGAATTTGAGAATGGTAGTGAGAGTGATGACCACACGGGGTCAGACCCAAGTGATGATGATGGATACAATGTGGTAATAGCTGACAATTGTCAACGGATTTTTGTTTATGGCCTCAAGCTTTTATGGAATATTGAGAACAGGGATGCTGTTTGGTCTTTTGTTGGTGGACTATCTAAAGCATTCGAACCTCCAAAACCTTCTCCTTCTCGACAATATGCACAGAGGAACTTGCTTGAGGAGAACCAGTTACGTGTTGAAGATAAAATGAAAGAAGAAGATAATTCTAAGGGCCCCTCTACCAGTCAGAACAGAAATCCCCCTTCTCAACAAGCAGAGCCTTTAGAGTCTCGTATATCTCCATCACATTCACTGAAAAATGAGAAATTTTCATTTGCTGCACTTGGTATGTTTTGAGTACAATTGTATTCTTGATTAATGGCATCTATAGGTGAATTATCTGTTTATTGCGCTTTAATTTCTGTTCTAAAATGCGTAACCTTGTCTTTTACTGTATTTATTAGTTAAGCAGCTCTATTTTCACTTTTTGGAACAGCAGCAAATGGAATCGCAGATGATTCTGAGGAGGAAGGGACTCGTCATTTCATGGTCAATGTTATTGGGCCACAATTTAATCTTCATTCTGAAGAAGCCAATGTAAGCTATAAATCAGCATTTAAAATTTAATATCGTTCATATTTTAAGATTACTAGGTGTCAACAGTTTATTTATTTATTTTTTCTTTCTCCTTTTTGATTTTTATATGACCATCTTTGCAGTCCCTGATTTAGTGGGATTTTTCTTTTCTTTTCCAGTTATACTTTCTTAGTTATAGAATGTTCCATTCGCTGCTTAATGCCATAGGTATTTAAACCATATTTTGAAACGTCTCAATAAGTGAATGATTTACGTTATGAATCGGTTGTATACTGGATCGGGATTGGGCATATGTTAGTTTCTATTTTTCTCAAAGAATTTGTGCTTATAGTTTTACTGTAAATCATGTCGATAACATCAGTTTTTTGTCCATTTTTATTTTTCTACTGGGAGATCTGCTTTGCCTCCACACCGTGGTTTCTTCTCAAGTTTACAAATTTTCCTTTTCAAGTGCATGATTATGAAGCTTTTCTCACAATGTTATCATCATCAGAAAGATACTCCTTAAATCCTCAATTTCAGTTTGCCTAACATATCTGAACTTTTCAGTCTATTTACTTGAATGCAATTCATGCTTTGGGATATCACATTTTTGCACTGCTCACCAGGGTCGATTCTTGCTTGCTGCGGTCAGTGGTCGTGTTTTAGCTCGATCATTTCATTCAATCCTTCACGTTGGACCTGAGATGATTGAACAAGCACTAGCAAATGGAAATGTACACCTTCCTGAGTCTGTGCCTGAAATGACATGGAAACGCATGGAGTTCTCTGTTATGTTGGAGCACGTACAGGCTCATGTGGCTCCAACTGATGTTGATCCAGGAGCTGGGTTGCAATGGCTTCCAAAAATTCGTCGAGGCTCTCCAAAAGTAAAGCGTACTGGTGCTTTGCTTGAAAGAGTTTTTATGCCTTGTGATATGTACTTCCGCTACACACGGCACAAAGGTGGGACTCCGGACTTGAAGGTAAAAGGAAAAGCACATTTGTTTTGTTTGATTAATAATCTGGATTGCATAGGCGAGCTGACACTTTTTGTTCAGTACACGATTCTGTTTATGCATATGTTGACATGTTGCTTTGTTCAAACAACTTCTGCATTTGGCTGCAGGTGAAGCCCTTAAAAGAGCTTGCTTTCAATTCTCATAATATAACAGCAGCAATGACATCTCGCCAGTTTCAGGTCATGCTGGATGTGTTGACAAATCTTCTCTTTGCTCGGCTACCTAAGTGAGATGTTTATCCTTTTTGTTGTCTTTATCTCTTTTTAACCCTTGCCCTCACATTTTTGGTTGATATAGATGAAAATTTTCCTTCTACATTTTGTATTAAAAAATTAAGATTTCATTGTGTTTTGTGCTTCAGGCTTAGGATCCTTTTGTAGCATTGCAATGGGAGCTTTAGCAATAGATTCACTTCAGGAAACTTTATATCATTCCCTCTCTTTGTGGGAGGAGAATGACAGCAGAAGTGTTCTAATTTAGGCCATGGACTGCTTGGCTACTGTTTCAAAGTGCTACCATCCTCATATGTTGTTTTTGTTTATCAAACTGTGCCAATTAAGATATAATATGAACAGAATGTTGCACATGCAGTTGATGTTGGATAGCCTCAGATTATCTGCATACTCTTTTGATAGAAACAAATATTGTGCAGTTTGGGTTATTGAATTTATTGTCAAGGACTTAAGAGAAGCAATAGGTCAAGGAATCATTCCCCAAGTTCACAACAAGAACTAGGAATCATACACCTAGAATTTAGAAGCTGGTGACATTACACTAATAGATTCCTAGAAATCAGTTATAAGGATCTTAGAGGTAACACTCGATTCTAAAATTTACTTAAGAGAAGCAATAGGTCAAGAAATCATTCCCAAAGTTCAAAACAAGAACTAGGAATCATACACCTAGAATTTGGACTAATGAAAGCTGTTGACATCACACTAATAGATTTCTAGGAATCAGTTAAATGGATCTTAGGAGTCACACTCGATTCTAAAAGTTACTTTTAGAAAGAATCACACTTCCCTGCTAAGAAACTGAGAACATATGCGTTCTCTCCTTCACAAACTGAAATGTTAGATAAGATTCCTATCAACTAGATCCTACTGAGACAAGGGCTCTAACCTTTTATAGCCTAATAGATGTTAGCTACTAACCTAGCAGGGACTTAAAATAAAGCTATTATAGTTTAATTTCTAACAACGAAAACTGACAAGTAAAGAAATTGAGTAAAACTGCCTGTGGAGGAAAATAACACCTAATCTGATTCCCATCAACAGTTGTTTATAATGCAATCACCCCTTGGTCTTATGTCTCTCTAAAGTTATTAATCGGAATTAAATTGGTGTTATACCAGACTTCTATTTTCTTTCATTTAAGTTGGTTGATATATGATTCAGGCCCAAGAAAAGTTGCCTTTCATATCCTACTGAAGATGATGAAGATCTTGGAGAGGAGGCAGATGAGGTAGTGCCAGATGGCGTTAAAGAGGTAGAAAATGCTAAGATAAAACTTGAACAAAAAGACAGGGAGCAGAACTTGGTTCTTAATGACATCAGGGTGTTGTCTCTCCATTCTGATAATTCTGGAGACACAAATTCAAGAAAGGAAGGTGACTTGTGGATGATCTCTGGTGGAAAACCCTCTCTGGTAAGAAGCAGAATTGGTTATTGACATATAGTATATAGATGATTGCCTTCATTTAAATTGTAGAATGGCCCTAAAGTTTAGGGTGGTGTATGCTTCGGCTCAGAGTTCACAGTGCATTAACACTTTATTCCAAAATGACATTTTTTGGGATCTTATGTTATGCTCAATAAATGTTTGGCACATTCTTTAATAATGTTTGACATATTGATGCTTTTTCTATTCCAATGTTCTGCCATTATGGCATGTCAATCCTTCATTACATGACAGTACAAGCTTGGTTACTGCAGGTACAAGGACTGAAAAGGGAGCTTGTTAATGCAAAAAATTCTAGGAAAGTGGCATCTACATCGTTAAGGACGGCTCTGCACGATGCTGCCCAACTAAGACTAATGGAGAAGGAGAAAAACAAAAGTCCATCCTATGCAATGCGCATATCTATGCAGATAAATAAAGTTGTTTGGACCATGCTCGTTGATGGTAAATCTTTTGCTGAGGCTGAGATAAATGATATGGTAGGTGTCTAAAGATGCTGGTAGAGGCATTCTTCTTTTCTTATGTCATTTCATTTTTATTTTCATATTTCTCTTATTTTATAAATGCTTTAGTATGAATCAGAATCTTAATTCTCATCACTAAAAATGTGGATTAGAGGTGACTAAATATATGTTTCCTCATAATCTGCCCCAAAAGCTCTTGACTTTTTTATTGGTATCTTAGTCCAGTTCTGAGGATAAACAATGGCCTCTTTTGAGACTAGAAAATGTGGTCTGAAGTGCCTTGGTATTAGCAAACCCTTTGGACAGGCGCTACCACTTTAATTATTCCATTAAATATCTTTCATAATAATATTTCCTCATTACGACAGTCTTCTGGGCCTTAAGATGTCTCCAATAAACTCTTACTGGCTCATATTTACTTCAAGGATATAACGTACACAGTTTAATTGTATGTTTTTCTTTCTTTATTTCCAGATTTTTGACTTTGACCGGGATTACAAGGATGTTGGTGTTGCTCTGTTTACTACAAAGTATTGTGTTGTGAGAAACTGTTTACCCAATGCCAAATCTGATATGGTTTTGTCAGCATGGAATCCTCCACCAGATTGGGGAAAGTATGCACATTTTGCTTATCTTTTCTGTATTTATTATATGATCATTTTGTAAATTAGGTTGGTCTCCTCTTATAAACATGCAGAAGTTTTCCTTTCCTCTGAAGTAGGTGATTGGGCGTCCTGGTGTGATGTATATATCAATGAAAGTCCAATCCAGCTTTGCATGCATTTATGTTCTAGTCCATTTGGTTAGTTGTGATGGATATTGCACCATTTCAGTATTCTTTCTTTCTCTTATGATTGGACCCAATAGATAGAATAGGTATTATGTTGCTGCAGCTAACATAAGTCAGATAAGTAGTTTTGCTTAATTTGCACCCCTCCATTTCTGAGACTAGTGTAAGCAATGAAACACCTAAAAGGTGCAGGTTTGCAGGCAGTTGTGCATTTTTTGGTGTATGTGTGAGGGAGAGAGAAAGTCAAGAGTCTATATGCATATTTCTAATCCCACTAGCACCTTCACCCCCCTCTTCCTCACACTAAGTTTGTTTAGGAAACTGTACGTGACTTTTGTGTTTACTGGTTCATCCACATGCATTACAAGCATATAAATAATTTTGTTTACATTTCAAATGAAATTTACATGGTAAGTCAATGTTTGGACTGTATGCTGATTTTCATATTTTAATGTTGAAGATAAATTCATAAAAAATTTGCTTCTTGTTTTCACAGGCTTCGTACATCTGTCACAAAATTACTTACAACTTTCTATGTGTTTCAATGATCATAATTCAATAATAGACATTAATTCTTGAAAATACTCAAGGTACATGCCAGTATTCGATGATATTCATCCATTTTCTTTCTGTTTCTGTCACTCTGCCTGACAACTATTGTTTTTCCTGATTTAGAAAGAGCAAAAGAAATCTTTAAGACTCAATGTGTTGTTGTAATTCATGCCTGCTCAATCTATGACCAATTTTTTTCTTTATTTAAAGCTACATACTGGCGTACTTCCTGTTCAAACATTTGTAACATGTTTTGATTTTCATGAGAAGTTGCTCAGTCAGTGATCAGTTTTTGTTTTATCCGAAGCAGGTTGCTTCGTAGTCTGAGTCTTTCTTTATCTTTGTGTGCTGGCCATGAGAAGTTATGGTAAATGTTTAAGTTAAAAGAATAGTAGCATACTTCTGTGGAATTTTAAGCTGAAGGTTACATTTTAAGTTGAAATTAAGTTTTTGGTTCTGTAATAAAAACTATCTTGCTTCAGTCATCCTTCTTTTGTTAAGGCACATGGATTGTATCAAGATTGTAGTTATTACAGTAAACTGACGGCTGTGTATAGAAAAATAGTTGACAGCAATCTCTATTAGCACTTTAATTTAATCCTTTTTTAGATGAGTGATTTGCAGAAACTTCGAGCAAGTAGGGTCTCAAACAACCGATCAGCCTAATATATTTATTCCAAGTGGAATTTGCAACCTTATACAATGACTAAATGTTTTGTTCAAATTACTAAAATTTTTACATAGTTTATACTACCCGAGTACTGGTAGTCATTGAGCTTTGCTTGCTCATGAGCCAGCATTGCATATTTTGATAATTCCAGATTATTTTGACAGTTCTTTTGAACTCTTTTTCAACTTTAGTTGCTTGTGTAATATTGTAATCCTTTCCACACAAAACTGTTAACTGCTCTGTTGGCCACAGAAAAGTGATGCTGCGTGTAGATGCAAAGCAAGGAGTCCCAAAAGATGGTATATCTCGTATTGAACTTTTCCAGGTAATTCTCTCTCTCTCTCTCTCTTCTCTGTGCATGTTTTCCCATTTCATCACTGCCAGTAGAAATAAACTGCAAGAAGCTGGGGTTATATGGAAAGCTTCGAGTTTTAGACTAAGTATGGAATTTAGTTGTAGTAAACACTTGCACAGAAAAAGATGGGCATGAAAAAAAAATATTAGAAAAAGAAACAGTTGAAGGGACAGCTAGGAATCATATCAAGTTTATTGTGTACTTTTGTAGCAGATAGGTGGCAATAAAAAAGTTTCTTAATAGTTCTATTCATTGGCTTGGATAGTGATGTTTCCAAATTACTTGTGTTTATTTCTAGATTCGAGCGTGACAATTAATTTATGTCATCAACATCTTCAAGTTAACTAAATCTTTTTTTTCTTTTCTATTTCCCAGAGGAAAACTTTTCCTTGGAAATGTAGTACTGATATTTGTATTTGTCAGTTTCAATTTTTGTTTTATCTTTGCTCATTACACCCTTTGTGTCCCGCAGGTAGAGATTTACCCACTTAAGATATATTTGACGGAGATAATGTACAGAATGATGTGGGGGTACCTGTTCCCAGAAGAAGAACAGGATTCTCAACGCAGACAGGTTGGTAATTTAACCATTTTGAATTAGTGAAGAAATTCAAATGAAAAAGACAGAGAAAAATAGCAAGGTCGAGATGTTAGTACCCAAGATTCCTTGGCTAGTGATTTACTCATTTGAGTTGCAGCAAGCTTGGAAGACCACTGCTGTTGCACGGCGTCTTAAGAAAGGCTTATTGAGCCAGGAAGCTCCTGTATCAGGCAGTCAAATTACAAAAGAGACAGAAACCCCATCAAAAATGTTTGGCTCCTCAGGCCCAGAGCTTCGGAGGACATCTTCATTTGACAGAACATGGGAGGAGACTGTTGCAGAATCTGTTGCTGCTGAGCTTGTCCTAGAGGCACACTCAACTGGTGTATCTTCCACGAAAAGTGATCCAGTAGGTTCAGTCGAGCAACAAGATGACTCCTCTAAAGGTAAATCAAAAGATGCCAAGCTTGTGAAGACTGGTAGGCCATCAAATGAAGAGAAAAAGGTTGGGAAGTCAAATGATGAGAAAAGAGCACGGCCTAGGAAGGTGATGGAGTTTCAGAACATCAAGATTAGTCAGGTCGGTTGAGTATGACTTTATCATTGCATAACAAATAATTGAATATTTCTTACCCAAAAACAACATAATCTTGTGTAGGTCGAGCTCCAGCTAACTTACGAAAGCTCAAGGTTCAATTTGCATGAGCTAAAGTTACTGATGGACACATTTCACCGAGTTGAGTTCACTGGGACTTGGAGGAGATTGTTTTCGCGAGTAAAGAAGCATGTTGTCTGGGGAACTCTCAAGTCTGTTACAGGCATGCAGGTAATGAATCTCAGTCAAGCCATCTTATTAATTGGTACTTTTGCAAGCTTTTATTTCATTCTGTTACATGTGATAGAAGTTGAAGTTGACTATTTCCCTCGTACTTGAACCAACCCCATGTCTAGTTGTTGGCAGATCTACAAAGAGAATGTGAAGTGCTATGTCAAGGATCATCTTCTTTAGCCCAATCTTTCTTCTAATCTTTTTATTCCAATTCTTTAACTCAATCTTAAATGCTGACACCACAACTTATACCAGTTGCTTTTCCTCATTTTCAAAATTTGAAAGTCGTTTTCATTTACTTTTAACTTTGCTACCACCTTCAACATCATGCAAGATCAACAAAATATTGTCTTGATGTCCTAAGCATGTAATTAAATATCAGCACATTTATCATTGCTTGAGCAATATTAAATGGCAGCTTAAATGCTTTTAAAATTGATTTTAAGATGATTTTGGAACTTCAAAGGGAACTATTAGAAGTATATCATTACAAGAGTTTCCCTCCAGTTGGGAGCTGATCAAAGCTGTTTGAACTTCTCCTATGGCATTCTACTCTAATTTTGCAGGGTAAGAAATTTAAAGACAAAGCTAATAGTCAAAGGGAGCCCATAGGGTCTGGTGTTCCAGAGAGTGAGCTTAATCTTAGCGACAATGAAGGAGGTCATGCAGGGAAATCTGATCAGTATCCAAACTTTTTAAAGCGTCCAAGTGATGGAGCAGGTGATGGATTTGTGACTTCCATAAGGGGTCTGTTTAACACTCAGCGGCGAAAGGCTAAGGCCTTTGTGCTGCGGACAATGCGGGGTGAAGCAGACAATGATTTCCAAGGTGAGTGGAGCGAAAGTGATGCAGAGTTCTCTCCATTTGCTAGACAACTAACTATAACAAAGGCCAAGAGACTTATCAGACGGCACACAAAAAAGTTTCGCTCTAGAGGACAGAAAGGTTTGTCTGGCTTTCTTGTATGCCTTGTAGTCCTTCTGTTCCTATCTGAAAGGAAATAATTAAACTGAATTAGTAGTTTGGACCTCATTAACCACCATAGTCTGACCCGCTAAAATGAGTTCTAAAAAGGTTTGAGCCAAAAAGAAGAAAAGTAAGAAAGAAAAATCATTGAAGAAGGAAAATGGTAACGTTCATCCTTAGGCAAGCCTGAACAAAATCCCAGACTGCCGACTTTTACTTTTGAGCATAAAACTTTTCAACAAAAGGCATAGATATAATGGGAATGATGCGCTAAAACGTGCATCAAGTCTTTTACAGGTGTGGAATGTCTATAGAACTCATTTTATGTGCGTGCATTTGCTTGGACAGTATCCACATCTTTTGCTGCCCATGTCAAGTATTTTGGCTCTCTGCTTACGTGGTTATTGGCAATAAGACTTAACATTTTATTCGATGACCAGGTTCGTCCTCGCAGCAAAGAGATTCACTTCCATCATCTCCAAGGGAAACCAGCCCATTTGGAAGTGATTCTTCCAGTGAATCTTCACCTTACGAGGACTTTCATGAGTAGCTGAAAAGAGAGTTTTGGAAAGGCTTTGGGTGGAGTATGCAGGAAAGTTGGACATTGGGGCAAGGCAATTTGTTTCACCACTTGAATTGGAGTTTGAGTAATAAATCGTCTCCAAATTATAACAGGCCAGGGGACGGTACAGATCAAATACAGTATCCTCTAACGTGATTGGCTATTGGTGAACCACTTTAATTAATTCACACGAATCCTTTACTGTGCCATGTTAAGTCAGTGCCGTGAGACCTTGATCTTTTGGCCTTCATCTTCAAACAGTCACGGCTGTTTGTATAGTTCTCTGATACTATGACTTCTGGGTAGATTATAAATCCCATACAAGCTACCAGAGGCCAACAATTTTGTACATGCACCGAACTATTGATTCGGATATGAATAAGTGTAGAAATCGCCTCTTAAGGCTCAAGAATTAGTGGTCCTGTGCGCCAGAGAAAAATACATGTAAATGTCCGCTTCGCAGGACTCATTTTGCCTTCAATGTGTAAACTTTCGACAATTCTAGCAGCATCTTCTTCGACATCCCCTTACTATTTGCTTGCTATGTTGGATGATACTAAAGGTAGACTTACCGGGAAAAGAGTATTAGGGAAAATAATGAAATTATTAGATAATATAATTAAACACTTTCGGAAAAAGGTATTCTAATATTTTGTACTTCGGACAATTAGAAATTCAACTATCATTGTTAGTCAGTTCGTTACCCTTCAATCGAGATGAGAACTGGAAAGTTGATGTCAGAAAACGTAAAGTTACAGAAATTCGTTCTAATCACATCTCAGAAGCTATTAGCTAAAATAATCAAAATCTATTAATGAGACTTTGGTAGCCAATCAAACTATACACATTTCAAAACAGAATAAGTCAAGTGTTTAAGAAAAGCTTTAGTAGAATTATTTTTATCAGGTTTATCAAGTTAATGTTGACACCTGAGTACACTACAATCTAGTGACAACCTAATGAATTAATCACATATTTACTTTTTAAAATTACAGAGACATATTTAACAAATCATACAGAAACAAGATCCAAATATCAAAAAGAAGCATCGCCCTATAATCTGGAACCAGCTGATTGGTACACTAGTCTGCCGCTATCAGATCGCCCTTCATTCTAATGTCAAGCCTCTTGCCAATTACAACTTGAGAATTTGCTAACACACACTCATTACGAGGGATCAGCAACTTCACCCTTGGGTAGGGACTCAAAAGGGCATAATTAACACTCATTTTCAGTGATTAGTTTAGTCCTTAAATTCCCCAATGTCCCAGTTAACTCAGGGAACCTGATTCTCTCAATCAAAATTAGCTTGAATATCCAGGTCTGTGTCTGAAGGATTAGTAAGCTCAACCAGCGGCTCCTGTAAATAACATCACAATGTCCATGGGATGATTCAGTCTCATGCATATAATTTACAGGTAGCTCAGACACGGGTGACAAGATATGTTGAACCAAACCATAAATGGTTATCTTTGAGATATCATTTACAAACAACTCTCTACTGTCTGTAATTATGATGATACAACAACCATGAGATAGAGCTGATAGCCAAAAACCAATATACTTGGCTAAAGCTTGGTTTTTCAGATTTTCATAATAATAGTGTTTTTTCTCATAATACTTGGGTAAACCTATGCCTTGCTACTAACTCTATGTTAGAAGGTACAAGTTTTTACCTTTTTCACAAACAAGGATAATGCACGGAACTTGTATCATCCCTTGTGTAACACCCCATTCAGAAAAACTAAACAAAAATGCCATCTAAGAGATTGCTCATTAGACATCTATCTTACCTGGTCATCAACGTCTGCCGCAGAATGGACAACTCCCATTGGAAAAGTGTTTGTTCGATCTTCAGCAGTTTCTTGCAAAACCTAATACAAGATGATGAATCAAGTTGCTAATCGCAAATAACAATAATTAACATTTTTCTAAACAGAAGAAAAAGCCCCACCTTACCGGCAAACACATCAGAAAAGAAAATTCAAGATAAAATGAGCAAATGGACGGGAAAAAGAAAAAAGAAAAACTGCTCCAACATTCTGTCTGAGCTGAAACCATAAAGGGCTATAATGGCAAAGCATTACTCCAAAATCAATCAAGATGAACTTCTGGTTATAAGGCATGGACACATTTTAACCAGAATACAAATTGAGTTCAAAACTCATGTATGTCAAGTCTAAGATGTGAAGCATACTTCTTCATCTGCGTTGGAAGGTTTCTTCGAACCTTCACTAACAACCTTGGAAGGATCTTCAGAAGTTCCCTGCAAATCCCACAAATTAATTTAGACAAGAGAAAAGAACTTCTCACTTAAGCAGCAAGAAAATTTCGGTGGGTAGGAAAGTGTTGTACATGCTCATCCTGGCGGCCAGAAAATTCTCCTCCCATGACTGAAGGTTTAACATCTATGGGTGTTCCCTGCAGGTCTCATATAGGAATAAACTAGTGAGATCAACCAAGCACCAACCCCAGGAAACCCAATACTGTATATCTACAAGAGGGATAAGATAACTATGAGCTCCAAAAGATTCAGTAAAAAATTAAAACATAGTAGCCTGGTAACATAGTCCATCAAAATAAGTTCGTAAAAAACCCAAGACATAGATAACATAGTCCCATACCATAAATAGTGATAACATAATCAGGATAAATTCATTACTCCAAGACCCACTATTCCGATAACAGGAATTTCAATAACTATAAAAAGTTCTAATTTCCTTTTTTCAATCTCAAAAACTTGATTTTTAATATCAAGCTAATATGTTCATTTTTTTATATTATTATCAATGCCTTGGATGATGACTAAATAATTAACATCAAGTACAAAATTGTCACTATTGCTAAAACCATGAAAGGTTATATTGCTCGTGTCTTAGTATCCTCAGATTTATTACCTGTGTACTCTTTCAGCCATTTTTAGTGAAAAACTAAAACAAACCGCAGAAAACAGAAGAATGACAGGAAGAAGCAGATGTAGAAATATTGCAAGACAATGGGGACTAAACGGGACCAAAAGGCATCCAGTGAAGAAAATCTGCTTGTTTAGCTTTACAAGAAACAGAGAATACGAACATAATCAATAAAACAAATGAGATCTAAATGAAAGAAAAGGTAAAAATCAAGAGTGAATTCCACATTCAACAAAATTCATTAATCTGAAGCGCCTAATTTTGGTTGAAAATGATTTGATATGTATCCACTTTTGGTTAAGTTTTGACAATTAGTAATAGGAGAAATAAGATAAAATTTATTCATCCAAACCATTCTTATGGAATTTTTTAGGGAAGTTAAACATAAGGGTGAAAATAAAAACTTCTTCCAAGGTACAACGCACACAATATTGCACTACAATTTTGAGTAGCAAATCATGATTCAACAAAAGTAGATTAAGAATTGAATGAAAAAACAGTCCATAAAGGAAAGTTGCAGACACTATTTATAACACATACAGGTTCAATTTGATCAACAGGAAGGCTTTTTCCTCCTTTATTGAGATTCCTTAGAGTTCCCTACACATTCAACAACGGTAAATCAACATGGTAGAAACATAGAACTACAGAAGTTAGTAACAATAAAACCAAATATTAGCTCAATCAGAAGACCTGACCGGGAAAATTGTTATATGAAAGAATTTAGAAGTTCTAAATATGTACAAGTAACTGATTCCAACCAGAAGAGAAAAAATAACAAATCACTAAAGAACAGTGTATTTAATCTAAGATTTGGTTCAAAACAGAACATGGTTTTTTGACAGTGGATATCATATATTCATGTCCATTTGTCTTGCGTCCTATATGGTTGTACTTATCGTGCAAGAAAAGTACAGCAGATAATTGTGTAACCGCTATTCATTGTTAATGGTTACCCTGCCAACAGCTAATGAATTGCAGTTTATTTCTTTGAAAGAGCAGGAGCATTAAAAAACACACAAATACCCCATAGCATATAAGTTTTATATAAAAATGAAACGAAATCAAATATTAGCATGTACTAAACAGACAAAATAACTTATCTTTAGTATATTAAATGAGCACTAAGAACTTACTTGCATAGATAAATAAGTTAAAATGGACAAGATCCAAGTAAAACTTGTAGCTTTCTTTAGAGAGACCGTAAATGCCCAAGGTTTTTAAGATATCCAACCCTTACATAATCTCGATGCTTAACAGTATCATATTACTTTGTGATCTATGGCAAACAACCAAAGCAACTCAGACATCTTCTCCTAGCAGGGCCATGCCAAAGACATACTGAAGTATGTAAAGCCTTCAGATCAATGATCAAAGTTCTGACTTATCACAGCATCATGTTGATAAAAGACATCATTGCAAGTTATGGTGTAAAACTATTTTTAAGCCTAAAGAAACAAACCTTATTTGCCCACATAAGACCACATGCATTACACAAAGTTCTTGGTCCAGCTGGCCCACGACGCATTGCAGGTGTATTACTTTCACTAACACCACAATGATGACATCTGCAAATACTGGAAAACATTACAGAGACAGAAGAATATAAGAACAATATAATACAACAGATGTCACCAAAATTATAATGCCAAACAGGAAACGGCAGTGGCAGCAGAAGATATCATGACCACAACCCCTGCGTGCCAAAAAAATGGTAAAACCAGACTGGGCTAGCAACTCACACAGTTTCCGGATGTGAAGTGCCATCCTGAAGGCAACTCTGGGCAGAATCCCAATTTGAACCACCTGAACTTTCTTTTAAAGATGCAAATTGCCCATTCCTCCTGTGCATCCTAAGGTGAAACAAACAAAGAAGGGACTATTGTCAACTTTAAAGAACATGCATTTGACAATTGCAAGTTCAATCATAATCTCAGAGAAAACAAGAAAAGAAAAGGTCAAGTTAAAAAAATTCATGTCCTAGCGGCTGGGCTGTATATATCAAACATAAAATTGATGCCAGCAGAAATAGTCAAAAGAGAAACACTAACAGTGAATATGTTGTCATTTATCACTCTTTAAAAGATATTAGCATTTTAGTCTCTCTCAACCACCCAAAAGAGTAAATCCAATATTAAATCTTGACAATTCAAATACAGAATGGAATTAGCTTATCGTCAATGCCTAAAATAGCAATCAAGGTATGTGATCAAGCTGCCAACTTAATAATTTTCCAGAAGGTTCTAGAAGATAATGAAATGGCCACTTGAAAATAATAATTGAGATTGAGATTGCCTTCTACCTCTGTGCAACCTCTTTTCGTACAGTATATCTTATCTTCTTGTCAAAGCATCTCTCCTTCCGTTTCTCACGGAACCTAACAAGAGAGGCTATTCTTCGGGATAGATTTGAACGCTTTGGATTGTCACTTGCACCCTACAAAATATAGCAGATTATACATATAATATAACTTGATCATAAGAAATCTAATTGACATTAATAACTCAACTAATGAATCACCCCGTTATTTTGTTCATATTGCATTTGAATAGTCGGTACACCAGTGGGGATGTCCCGTCCTTCCAAAAGCAAAAGCACCGCTTGCACCTGCATTGTCGGTAAAAACATAAGGCACTTTCTACTTCCATAACTATAACTAGATGTTTCAAGCTTAAGAGCAGCTGAACTCTTGAAGAAATTGATTACAAAAGTTCCTTTTCTTGCTTCACATAAAGTGGCAAACAAAGACACCGAAGTTTATAAAGGTTACATTTACATGAAATTATACTCCATTTCCATATTTCCGTACAAGGAGACTCGGTCCACTGTTAAGAAACTAAGGTCGTAATTGAAAAGTTCACGCTAAACCATAATTTTCAAGTTCCACAAGAACGCAACAAAATAAAGAGTAAAGACACCAAAAGGAAAAAAGAGGCAAAGATGGTCAAAGCCCGTAAAGAGTACATAGCAAATAAAACAAGCAAACCAAAAAAGAATCGACAAGGCAAGAAATGAAAACCTCAGGAATTAATCAAAGATAAGAGGAAAAACAAACCTTTTCAGGTGTAACAGCAGGAAAAACGTAAACCTCTCCTTCAAAAGACAGAGTGAGCTCACTCGTCCTCGGCGCCATAACCAAACCACCTCCACCTCCACTTCTTAAGTGATGCTCCGCCACGTTCGCGGCGGCGGAATTCACTTGCGCCTCCTCCAAATCATCGCCGTCGTCGTAGTCGCCGCAGCAGTCGTCGTCGTCAACGATCTGTATGGGCCCACGCGCCTGGTCCTCGTAAGGACGCGCCTGTAGAGGCTGTGGATTCGCAGCCGCCATTCCCGGAACAACTCTATCCTCACCGTCACCGACCGTCACACAGCTAAATCAGCTCTCCAGAGCTACCTGTTTCATTGGAGACGACACCTAATAGTCTGCTCTCTTTTTTTATTGCCCTTTAACGCTTACGCTTACGCTTAAGCTTCCTTCAAATTAATTTGTTAACCTCTTCACTTCAAATGAACGTAAATAAGAATCGATTTGGGTTTGGATAATTTTGTAAGAGCTCAAGAAGCTCCGGAAAAGGAAAGAAACACCGAAGAGAGAAACGAAGTACCCTAAATAGCTAAGACTTGCAGGGGTCTTTCGCTTGTGCTTCCTTGGAGAGTCTCAATTTGGAAATTTCTTTTAATTTTTCTTTTCTTTTTCTCATTATATAATATTCCATTTCCATCTCCTTTTAATTTTCCGGATTAGAAGGAGCGTGTCGACTGTCGACAATTTCCATTAAAAGAATTAAAAAAAACACGTTTATATGGTGTTGGAGGGTGCACGGTCGAGAGATAAGAGTTAGCTGTGGACCGTCTGATTTCTGATGCTGGGTGGGGGGTGATGGTTCGCATGGAATGCGTGGGATACGGCGTCAGTGATTGGCCAGACAATAATAATGGAATGATGTATGAGGAGCCCACCTGGGTCTACCGGAGAGGACGATGATCTGACGGCTCGTGGTGATGAGTTCGGGTGTGTGGTGATGACTATTTGATACTATTAATACCTAATCTTGTAGCGATAATATTTTACGGCAAACTGGGCCAGGTAGGTGGAGCTCAGAGAGTGGACGGAGTGTGACAATTTGGGGACTTTTTGCATTCGGATAATTGTACTTATCCATAGAGCAAACTGCACAAAAAGTCAAAATTGTTTACTTCCATAAACTGAGTACTTTTTATTATACACGAACCCACCATGGATAGCTTAATAATTACGAACACATATACACTGAATGTTTCTAAACAAAATCGTGGTTTGGTTACGACAAACGATTTTTCATTGAATTTGAAAGTGAAGTGAAACTATTTGGGCCTTTTTGGAATCCAGAGTTGCAGCGACTTGGTAAGTAGGATACTTTGTCAGCCAAAAATGTCGAAACAAGTACCTAGTACCTACTGTTCTTGTCCGTAACAAACGAGGAAGGACTAGGAGTCGAAGGACAAGAGTCAAGAGAGAGAAGGCCGAAGAGAACGTTTAAAGCACTTCCTGCATTTCCATTCCATGCTTAGTTGGGCCTGAGGAAAACACTACATAAGGAAACAGTGCTTGTGCCACGATAGTTAGTATCAAAAGTGGACATGTACGTTTATGTTACACATGATATTGCTTATTGCTGACGAAGGAAAAAGCCCTTTTCAGCTCTTTTCTGTCCGATGTTCTGGTCATATCTACATCACACAGAAAAGGCATAATCTCCTCTGTCCTACACTCAAACTTGGAGCCACGGACAATTCTATTATAGCGTGGTACTATAACAAAGCAAAACTAATTCTATCAAGCGGACTGACCACCTGAAAAATCCAATCTCGAGAACAAAGCTCGAAACGCTCTACTGCATGCTTTTGACATCACAAATGGTCAGTGATGCAAACCTTAACTGAAGCACGACCATGTTAAGTTCATGATGGACATTAAGTTAATCAGGTTGACCACTAAGGAGTACCTAGGATGGGCAATCTAATTATTCTCTTGGGCTATCATATTCAAGTGCAGATGGAACAATCTTGTGAACAAGACTAGGAATATCACTTGTGAAGTCTAATCTTTCCTGTTTTACGATTTCCAAATGTGTCGAAAGGATTTGGCATAAAAAATAATTGACACCATGTTAGTACCTCTCCTATTGATCAGCCTATACTACCTAAGCAACCTAAGCCCGTTAAAACTGATGTTCGTAGGAGCAAGTTGAGAAAAGGAGAATCTGTCATGTAGACAAGTTGTTATGAGTTTGTTATAGTTAGTTATGGAGAAAGAATATATAAGGAGAATATAGTTGAGCAGGAGGAAGAGAGGGGCACGATGTCTTTTTGAAAATTGTGAAGTAATATTCAAGTCTAGATTTCACTAAGAGGGGGAGCTTGTTCCAGTTGTCTCTCTTTTCACATCTCAGTAATACAATCTCTAAAGATTACCTATTAATTGGTACTTTCATGGAGAGAGTGTAGAGGGGTAGAGATTATAAGCAAACTCAAATGGAATCTAGAGTCTCTACAATAAAAACATCTTTTAGGAGACAAGAATCATCACTTTAAGCTCAAGAAGGAACGGTTAAGTCGCACGATGCTACTCTAAAGGACTTATAGACACAATTGAGTTCTTTGATAGCTAGTGTCGAGACATTGGCTAAGTTCCAAAATCTCCTTCAGTCGGAGTTGAGGGAAGGATTCCAAGTGGCAGGAACCCAGAGAAGCAGAGTATGGGAGAAGGAGTCAAAGGTTCACCAATGTTGACCCACCTTGCGTCTTCCTAGTCGGGTGGTGAAAAACTGATTAATAGCACTCAAGGGATAGAGCCTTGTTGATAGGAGAATCAATTGGTGCCTGCAACAACAGAGCGTGTGTGGGAAGAGTATAGAAACACAACACGACGTGTCGATCTCCCTTTGTTCCACGTGGAGGATCCTTTCTTATGGGTTACACATGCAGAGTCCTATTTTTTAATCCATGGGATCCTTTCTGAGCTTCATTTACCGATGGCTCAGATATGTATGGAGGGAACTACATTATATTAGTTCATTTCCATACATGAGCTTCATCCATGCATGATGTGGGAACGCTTCAAGCGTTCTCTGTTCAACCGGTACGGGGGGAAGGATGAAGGTAATCCAATCGAGCAGCTTAAATCAGTCGTCCAACGTGATTCGGTGGATGAATATACTGACAAATTTGAACGGTTGTCCTCACAAATCACCCATTTCCCAGAAGAATGGTTTATGAGCTGTTTTCTGGGTAATCTCTACCTGCCAACCAGGAATCTATTCTTGATTGTGGCGTGAAAGGGAGAAAGGGAGTTGATCAGTGAAGGGGTAATTTCCACCAGCGAACCAAAGCAAAAGTTGGGAATCCAACCTTCTGGACATCGTTCGCAGTTGGACACGCCAGCTATCCCTCGTTTTGATCATTCGAACAGAAGATTTGTTAATAAGAGGAGTGAAGGAAGGGAAACGCCCAACAAATTATGAGGTGCAGTGGTAGACGGAAATAGAAATAGTGGAACTAAGTGGAGGGAAACAAGGAATTTGTCGTATGAATAGCTTATGAAGAGAAGGCCAAAGGGGTTGTATTTTAAGCGTGGCCAAACCTTCGGTCCACTTCATCAATGTCCAGACAAGGAGTATAAGTTGATTGTTTAGGAAGGAGATGCAGACGATAATATGGTAAAAAGTTAGGAAACAACGGAGGAAGAGGAGCATCAAGAGGATGAGGAGCTGGTATGCAACTTGGTTAAGTTCAGAAAAATGGGAAAAGATCAAACCACATCTTCGAAATTCATGGTTTTGATAGGTAAGCTTAATGAAATGCCTATCTTGATTTTGGTAGATAGTGGAGCTAGTCATAATTTTGTGTCTAGTAGGTTGGTGTAAATCATGGAAATTTCCATTACTCCTACTCAAACCTTTGGAGTAAGATTGGGAGATAATCATCGGTCTTTCTCACAACGAGTTTGTAAAGAGGTGAAACTGAAAATAAATAGTGTAGATGCATATGTTTTCGATATTTCAGGACCTGATTTAATACTAGGCATTGCATGGTTGGAGACATTAAAGGTGGTGAGAGTAGATTGGAAGAAGATGTGTATGTCCTTCGACCAAATGGGAATGGAAGTCACTTTGTAAAGAATCAATATGCAAGACTCTACTCTTCACACTCTACAACATATACTCAAGCGCAAGGAAGTGGAAGTGGAAGGGTTATTGTGGTCAGTAGGAATAGGAGGATCCGTATCTAAAGAAAAGGGAACCCTGAATTCAATGCAACAATAGGATTTACAGGCTGTTCTATTCAGATTTGAGTCAGTCTTTCAGGAGATAAAAGAGCTACCTCCCAAGAAGGCTAATGACCACATGATCAACCTGAAGGAAGGGGCAAAACCTGTCCCTACAGGCACGCACATCATCATAAGGATGAGATTGAAAGACAGATCAGAGAGTTGCTGGAAATGGGAGCAATCAGGCCTAACATCAGTCCTTTCTCAAGCCTTGTGATTCTTCTTAAAAAGAAGGATGAGTCATGGCAGATGTGTATTGATTACAGAGCTTTGAATAAGTTGATGGTGCACAACAAATTTCCAATTCCAGTAATAGATGAGCTAATGGAGGAGTTATATGGGGCCAAGTACAAGGTAGATTTGAAGTCGGGTTTTCACAAGATCAGAGTTAGAGAGGAGGATATCCATAAAACTAGGTTTCGGACTCATGAGGGGAATTATGAGCACCTAGTTATGCCCTTCGGACTCATGAATGCACCCGCTACCTTTCAATCCACTATGAACTCTATTTTCTAACCTTTGTTATGAAAGTTCATTTTAGTTTTCTTTGACGACATTTTAATTTACAGTTTAGATTTGAATCAATATATGTGGCATTTGGCTTAGGTGTTACAACTCCTATTGGACAATCAATTGTGTGTTAATAGAAAGAAATGTATTTTCAGATAGCAATCTGTGGAGTATTTAGGCCATGTCCTATCATGCGAAGGGGTAGCTATAGATCCATTGAAGATCTATTTTGGAATGATCTATTCCTAAAAATGTGAAGGGAGTGAGAAAGTTCCTTGGACTCACTGGGTACTACAGAAAATTTGTCCAAGATTATGGAAAAATTGCTAAACCACTTACCAAACTTACCAAGAAAGATGGGTTCATTTGGAGGGAGTCCCAAGAGGCTTTTGAGAAATTGAAAAAGAGAATGATTACATCACCTATTCTAGCTTTGCCAGAATTTTCTAAGGAATTTTCCATCTAGTGTGACGCTTCAGGGAGAAGTTTGGATTTTGTCCTAATGCAAAAGGGTCGTCCATTGGCTTATTTCAGCAAAGCACTTGCCAAATCGACTTACTCCAAGTCCATTTATGAGAAAGAAGTGATGGCGGTAGTGATGGCAGTTCAACATTGGAAGCATTTTTAATTGGGAGGCATTTCAAAGTTTTTAAGGACCACAAGAACTTGAAGCATTTGTTAGACCAACGAATTCCGTCAATAGATCAACATTGTTGGCAAGCTAAGTTATTGGGTTTAGACATTGAAGTTATCTATAAACCGGGAAAGCAAAACGAAGTTGCAGATGCCCTCTTTAGAGTGGAAGACAATAAGCTGTTATTTGCGGCAATTTCAACTCCATTTTGGCTTGATATGGATATGGTTCGACAGGAAGTTAAGAGAGATGCTGAGCTGAACTCCCTCATTTCAGCTATACTACAGAATCCTAGCTCAAAGCCTGATTGTCATCTAAGGGAAGGCTTGTTGGTCTATAAGAACATGTTAATTCTTTCATCTACTTCTACATAATTCCCCGATTATTGCAAGAGTATCATTCCAAAACGTTAAGGGGACATTCCGGTTTCCTAAAGTCCTACAAGAGGCAGGGTAGTAGAATGTTTTGGCTAGGAATGATGTCATCAATATATAAATTTGTTCGGGAATGTGCAATATGCCAAAAGAATAAATACAAGGCCATATCTCCAGCTGGTCTCTTGCAACCTTTACCCATTCCCAAGCTGATATGAGATGAAATCTCAATGGATTTCATTACAGAGCTTCCAAAATCTCAAGGTACGAAGTCATAATGGTGGTTATGGATCGGCTATCAAAGTATGCTCATTTCTTACTTCTCAAATACGTTTTTACGGCTAAAATAGTGGTTGAAGTGTTTATAAGAGATGTAGTGAAGTTGCATTGTGTTCCTAGCTCTACATTAAGTGAAAGAACTACTTTTCACTAGTAATTTTTGGAAAGAATTATTCGAGTTATAAGTGATAGTATTGAAGATGAGTTCTTCTTACCATCCACAAACAGACTGCCAAACGAAAGTGGTTAATAAGTGTTTAGAAACCTACCTTTGTTACTTTGCTTCTGAACAACCTAAAAATTGGTCTCATTGGTTGTCTTGAGCTAAATATTGGTATAATACTATCATGTAGCAATTGGGAGGACTCCTTTCGAAGTCGTCTATGATCACCTTCCACCAACCTTACTGCACTTCTCTCAAGGAAAAACTCTAGTGGCATCAGTGGCGTTAGCTTTAGTAGATAGAGATGAAGTTTTACGCTAACTCAAACACAACCTACTTCTTGCACACTTTATGATGAAGCATTTTGCAGATGTTCATTAGAAGGAGGTGAAGTTTCATGAGGGAGATTTAGTCTTTGTTAAACTAAGACCACATAAAGATTACCATTGCAAGGCACATCTACCCCATGTTTTTTGCAAGATATTGTTGTCCTTTTTGGATCATTGGTAAAATGGGACAAGTTGCTCATAAACTATAACTCCCACCTACACCCAAAATACATATCCCAGCTAAAGAGGACACTGGGTGATCATCGTATTAAGCACAATCTTCCTTAAGAATTAGAGGACACCTCGAAGTTGGTTGAACGTGAGGCAATCCTTGCCTCACGCGTCACCAAGTCAAAATGGAGAAATTTTCATCAGTGGCTAGGCCACTTGGGAGGATGCAAAATTCATTAAAACACAATTTCCTTCTACCCACCTTGAGGACAAGGTGCTTATTAAGGTAGAGGGAATTGTTAGCACCTCTCCTATTGATCAGCTTATGCTACCTAAGCGACCCAAGCCCATTAAAACTTATGTTCGAAAGAGTAAGTTAAGAAAGGGAAAATATGTCATGTCATGTAGGGAAGTTGTTATGAGTTTGTTATTGTTAGATATGTCAAGACAATATGTAAGGGCGTAAATTCAGCTGAACAGGCGGAAGAGAGGGGGACGATATTTTTTTGAAAATTGTGAAGTAATACTCAGGCCTCACCGGGAGGGGAAGCTTGGTCAAGTTGTCTCTCTTTTCACATATCAATAATACGATCTCTAAAGCATTACCTATCACACCAAGTTAGCACAATAAAGCATTTTGTATAATGAAATTATCAATGATAGATCATTTGCACCTCTATATTCTACATTGAGGGTGCACTCGTCCAAATATCATGGCAAACCAATGGCCGGATGAGAACCTCTGTATTGATTATGGAACTATAAATAACTGTACATTCTAGACAACAAGTTGAAAGAAATTGCTAGAAAGCCTTCAACTTTGTACTAATGCCAACTGACTGAAACGTTCCACCAAAAGCCGGAAAACTTAGTGCTCTGCTATTAAAGTTGAATCACCACCATTTTCAAAAGGAACAAGAGTATCATGTGTATGGATGGCAGTTCCAGAGTCCGAGTCATTTGCTTCAACTTCAACCTAATTAAGATTGAAAAGAAAATGGAGATAAAAGTATATTATAGTAGGAATACCGAGAAAACAAGTGCAATTGAGCAATATACCTGCTCAAGTGGAGTCAAAGAATGATCCTGACTTTTCTTGGGTAGTTCTCTCAAAGTTCCCTGCAGATTTTTGATTGAACAAGGTCTTATTGGTGAATTGTGAAACCTAATTAAATTTTACAGTTAATATGATGCTCAACTAGCACAGAGGCACACAACCAAGGGATCCATTGGTAACACAACATATTATATGAACCCAGTTTATTTAGTAGAACAACACATAAGTAAAAACTTTTTCTGCAGAAGGACCTCTATTCATCAAGAATGCATGCATGACTAGTTTTTTTTCCTGCAGAAGGCCTATATTCATCAAGAATGCATGAATAAATAGTTAGTAAAACATATATAACACCCTTGACAACACGAAGGAGCAATTAAAACCTGACATTACATGATGCCATACAGGAATAAAAGGCCAAAATAAAAATTTTAAAGCGAGATTCCAACCCAATCTAAATCAAAATCACCAAAATGGATCTTTAGCGCACTTCTTAAAACAGCAGACCAAATATAAAAAATTCCAAACCCATCTAAGAGGCTCATGATTTTGAGCTAAAAGGATCCAGACTCAAGAGGACACAAAACAAATGACCAACAGAGGAGTTATTCTCAATGGCAGGGCCTCCCAACCCTACAGCTTCCAACTGCATCACTCAACATAGAGATCCTGAAAGTAATTATGGTTTGAAATTATGTACAAGTGAGTTGTTTTTTTATTGCTTGCGAGCTCCACAAATGCTCATAAAACCAACATGAATTAGCATTTGGAAGTCAAGCAGAAACCAATATAGGAATCCAATAAGCAAAGCTTAAACAGACTAGCTTGCATCAACTTGCATACCTAGCAGCTGCCTAAGCTGGTCTTTCACTAATCTACTTAAGAGTAGAAACAGACAATTCTCTCTCTTCTGATATAAAGACAAGCTAGAGTTGTAGGTTGCATACTGATCCAGAGCAAAGTAGAGAATATTTGTGAACTTCTTAATTTCCAAGTAGGCTCAATTTTGAATAAAACCAACTTTGCATGTTTTTGTCTTCATGATTCAGCACTCATAGTTGACCATCTAATCATTCCCACTTATTCAACATAAAGCTTGAATGACTGCATTGCCCTACTTTTGATAATTTCCTTGATCTAACTTATTCAAGGCTCTACAGCTTACATTAGTAATTCCACCTTCTGCGACACCTCACAATAATGTTGTTATCATTGAAGCTCTAAGAATTTTCAGTTAACTAGAAATTTCTTACTGCTTACCATCTTCTGATGTTTCCGTTATTTTTACCATAAATTAGTACAATTCCCTGGGCTACCTTATCTAATTCCATAGTTGATTTACCTGAAGTCCTTGACAAGCATTCATGCAATAATCATTACTTGTTTTTTGGTTCTACATAAATGATAAATAACTAACAATTCCAACCAACAGGAAATTCTTTTTGATGTAGTGCAGAAATGACTAAGTAGGTGGCATGACTACATGATACTACCAATAGGAAAAACAACCCACCGACTAGCTACAAAATGAAAAAAGCCAAGCACAAAATTCTGAGCCAAGAATGTAAAGGAGATAACTGTTCTTAAGAATATAGTCAACTAGGTACTTACTCTATTTGCCCAGAAAAGCCCGCAAGCATTGCAAAGAGATCTCGGACCAGCGGGACCACGTCGCATCATTGGGGTGCATTTTGAACTAATCCCACAATGTGTACAACTAGCAAATGGTGTGACAGTAACAACAAATCAATACAAAGATGGGATTTTTAATAAGGACAAATAATATAAAGATAAAAATAAAGTAACTGATCCCAAAAGAAATCAATTAATCCTTCAAATGAAAGAGAAACCATTTTAGTACGAATTATAAAAGGTCATAGAAAACAAGGAATTTGCATTACTAAAATTATCTTCTTCATTCAAAACACCTTTTTTTTCCTATTTTCTTTGCTGAATCTGCCATGTTTCTATGGAAGACACTATAATTGGATATATTATGCTCTGAATATATGTATGCAACTCACGAGGACTCCTGGGAGCTGTCATCTTGCCCTGAATCCTGAGAGCCAGCCCATCCATCAGCTCCCTCAGCTTTCTTTGAAGAAGTAAACTGACCCTTGTTACGCTGCATCCTGAGTTAAGCCATGCATATGAGATGACGCAAATCATAAATATGGAAAGGAAAATATTATTAATGCATGTCTGTCAGTATCCCCCAAGTAATCCATTTTATCAAGCACTTTTGAAGAGCATAGAATGGTATAATAAGAGACAGAATTCCTCAACCTATACACCTACTAAACAGTTTGGCTTGGTACATCTGAATAAGTAAAAGACACAGCATTTCTTATGTACTTACTAAGATCTAAACTCCAGTTGATGGGGAGGTAGTTATGATAGGCAAGCCCTCATAACTCTATCATAAGGCAAAACCCTGATGGTTACTCTAAACTATCTTTTACGAGAATGGAATATTTGTTACTTTCTAGAGGTAGTTAGCTCGCTTGGGACCAGCTTTCAATCAAACATAACAAGTGGCCCAGAGATGTTATGAATTCCAACAATTTGCAGCTTTCGATAAAAGCAGAAAAGAATTAGTTCAGCCTAACACAGGCCAAAAAGAAATATAGATCATGTAAATTATCTGTATGAATAAGACTTTCTGCCACCTAAGAAGGATTCAACTTGAGGAAGAAAAATGTAAATCCACCAATCCACTGCTCAAAAAAGAAAATCAACAAAAGATTGAAGAATATGCTGCAATAGGACCAAATGAACTTTGTTATTCTGATACATCATGTCCAATATCTTCCATTTGCTTCATTTAAAATTCAAACAAGACAATCAGAAGGCAAGCAAATAAAAACCTCAATCAGAAGTAAAGTATGGTATAGCTGGATCCTAACACTAGGATTGGCATTTGAACAAGCATTCATTGGCAAGTTTTGCTTTATTCAAACTTGCAAATGTCACCTTATACAAATTTAATGCAATTAGATAGTCCAAAATAAGAATATAATAGCTAATATATACAAGCAGTTTCATACTTTAAAAGCCATCTGTAAGTCTTGTCAAATTGATTTTTTGAGTACCACAAAAAATATTCATGGCATACTTGTCAGAAATAGTAATATTTACAATTTGTGCAGCAACTGCAAGTATGCAACCTAAATGCAGACTACAAAATTGTAAGGGCAAAAGCTGACCTTAGTGCAACCTCTTGACGGACACCGTATCTAACTTTTTTATCAAAGCATCTCTCTCTCCTCTTCTGTCGGAATCTGTTCAATGAGGCAGCTCTTTGTGGTTGTGAACAACGCCCTGGATAGTCCACAATCATAGCCTACAAAATGATTAAGAAAAAGGCACAATCATCAGGGCACTAAACATTAACAAATTCTGTATCTACTCATACATACTGAATTGCCTAGAAACCCAAAAAGCGAATACCCTCTGGCCTTGAGACGTTGATTCCAATCCATGGGAACCCGATGTTAGTTCACAGCCACCCAGTAATAGAAGAACCGCCTGCACCTGAAAATCAATACACAACTTCACTAAGATGATAGATTTGAAAAGAGACCAAATTCTTCTATTTAGTCGATACGTGGAGCAAAAGCTACAACAATCAATTGCAACTGAAATAAATCTCCAGTTGCATTAATCTTCACTACCCCAAGCCTCATATTCACACTACACCAGGTTTAAATAATCCTGAGCTCTCAATTACAGAAGTTTTACACCAAACCCTAAATCAAGGAATTGACGGGCCAAAACACAACACCTTATCAGGAGTGACGTCGTTGAACACATAAACTTGGCCACGAAACGTCAAAGTAAGCTGGCTCGAGACGTCGTTCCGTTGAATCGCAAGGTCCGACACTGCGCCACCATACGCGGAATCCGGTGACACATCATCAACGGAGACGATGCTGCCGGTGGCGGGACCATCTTCGTAGCTCATATGATGGTGATGGTGGTGGTGGTGGTGATGATGGTGGTCAATGGAGTCGCCGGGGACGGCGACACCTTCTTCATCGTCGCCGGTGATCGGATGTGGAATGTTCGTATGTTGAGAGTGAGCATACATTGGCAGAACTCAATAGAATATGAACGAAATCTGAAGCCTTACAAAGAAACCATAGCCATAGGAAATCTGGGAATTGGATAGTCAAACCTAGCCCTAACCCTAACCCTAAGTCGGTGAAAATGAGTAGAATTCAGAGAAATCGATGTGAGAAAGTGGGAGTGAGAATTTAATTTGTTTTTTTCAATTATATTATTAATGTGTAATTATGAGTTAACCACTAAGGAAGCGTCCGTGAGAAAGAATGTGCGTTTTGTATGTAACATGCCACGTATGCGCCGATTGTACGATCATAAAAATATTTTTGTATTCAGCCTATGGAAGAGCAACGAGGAGAGCATCATACCGACCGCATACAAAGAATTTCGTGTTTTTATATTTAGAAAAAAAAAAAAGGGGGCTGTTGGGCAATATAAGATAATATTAATGGGTTAATCTTTGACTCACAAAAATCTCCGGGCTAAGATTCGCATAAATGCAAACTCAAAAATAGGTGACTTCTTGATATAACTCAAGGAGAGATCCGTGTGGACCTCTATAGATTACTAATTTAGAAGTAATTAGCTGAATGTCACAGTTATATTCTCGTTTAACAGAATGAGGCTTAGTGTTACAATTTTTTGTTACAATTTTTGGTTCTTTCGTGATGTTGGCGGTTAGACAACATGAATAGACACAAGATGAATAACTACATAATATAACTTCCGTCAGTTATGTTTATTCTCATATAAAAGGAGAATTTAAGGAGTAGAATAATCACGTTCATTGTAAAAACTCTCATTTTTTTTTACATGAAACATACCATCAAATTTTAGAGTTTGAGTTGTGGATTAACCATGACTCTAACAGCTAACCATAAAACGTGAATTATCAAACAGAAAATCGATCAACTGTTTCCACATTAAAAGTTAACCTTTATATATAAATCTACATTAGTATCAGAGCAAGGTTTCATTGATTTCATATTTTAAATATAGATTTTTTTGTTTTTGTTTTTGTCTTATATGACTATCATATAAAAACGCAAACAATATATCTTATGCTTTGTTCTCTTGTTTTTTTTTTGTTATATAATCTTGTCTTTATTAAGTGAAGGAAAGGACCATATGAGAGAAAAACTCAAGTGGGGGGCAGATCTTCTATCCCCAAAATTGTGTACCAATCCTGTCCCATTGGATCCAAACCATTCATTTATGTAAGGACAGAGGATTTCATGCCACTAAAGTGGGCTTGGTTTTTTGGTTTTTGTGCATGATAATACATATCAATTTTTGTGCATGATGATATAAGTGTCTTTAATATGTGAAAGAATAGATCATGTGCTTGAAAAGTGTAGATGAAGACATGAAAAATCAGAAAACACTTAAAAGTTGTTGATTAAATATGCATGAGATTATGTTGGTTTTATTTTATAATTGGTTTTACGGAAACCGAAAAAATTTTCTTTCTTGTTGACCAACGGTTAAAAGTAAGCTCATTAAGTTGTTTGTTTTTGTTTGATATGATAAACGCATTTAATGAGTGATGTGTTAGACCCCTAAGTTTAGTCTGCGGAATTGTGTGAGTGTTGGCGAGCCTTGGCTAATGCTTGGCACGTAAGTTGGCACAAGGAAGGCGTGTTGACGAGGAACAAGGCAAAGATTTGCAATTGGCGAGCAAAACCCGAGGAACTTGCGAAGTAGGCAAGGGATGTGGGAAGTATCAACGAAGATCTCGAGAGTAGGCGAAATTTGATACGCGTTGGCACGTGTAGGTGCGCATTGGCAGAAATCTTCGATGAGACGTAAGATTCGGATGTGAGGCTGCGCGGAGT
Source organism: Erythroxylum pedicellare (assembly GCA_027563575.1). Lineage (NCBI taxonomy): Eukaryota > Viridiplantae > Streptophyta > Magnoliopsida > Malpighiales > Erythroxylaceae > Erythroxylum > Erythroxylum pedicellare. Next base: position 4,641,564 of record JAOQMP010000002.1, read on the forward strand.
TGGGAAACTAAGTCATGCAAGACCCGAGAGTGCGCGAGAAGGCACAAAGGTGTATGAGACTCGCGAGGATGCGCGAAGGCATGCGAGCACGATGAGGCGCACAAACACTTAACTTCGGCGAGGTAGGACGAAGGTAGGTAAATGAGCGAGGTTTTTATACTAACTTGAATTGTGACTTGTGACTTAGTCATGGAGCGACGAGACTACACCATGAGGAAGCTTGATCATGGAAGATGGACTTATCTATGGATGTGCATTGATGGACTTATGTGCGGATAGCTTTCGCTAAGGTAAACATGGGCGAGTAGGATCAGACTTGGTACGAATTTTGGTAGAGCATCGGACCTTATAGAGATTGACTCGATCCAGGCTAAGGACTTGACGGACTAAGGACTTGGCTATGCTCGGATGGATGGACCACGACTAGCGAACTTGTTGTGGGAAGCATTGGATCAGGCCAGTGTGCTAGTGGGCTTCGGCAAGATCACATTGTATCATCAGCGGATAGAGATCGTGAGGAGATCTTGAATGATGTGGCGATGACTAGGAGTTAGAGTTGCAGTGAAACTCAACATCTAAAGATAGTGGAGATCTTCGCGGATAAGGATGTTAGTGTTCTAGATAGTGTCCTAGATAAATGTAAACTCTATCTTATGTTATCATGTTAGATTATATCTTATCAGTTAGAGTCCTATTTGGATGGGGGTGTCATCCAATTGGTTTATATAATCTTATCTGATAGAGATAGACGTAATCTTAGATAGTACAGATTTAGTGGGAATTTGTGACTCCAAGCTAGGATGCCTATATATAGCTCATTCGAGCTTTGCTCTTCTCAGAGAGAGAGAGGGATTCAATCAAAGAGAGTATTCTTTGTATTCTTTTGAGGGAAAGTAATATAAAGTTGGTCTTTTGACCATATCTCTGTGTGTTCTCTTATTGCCTATATTCTTTGTTGCTTTCGCGTTGTTTCTTCGAGTGTGTGCGAGGTAAATACTTCAAGGGTGGGGAAAGGTTGAGTCTTGCTTTAACGGATCTAAGTGAGACTGCCGTGCAAAGGGTGTGAGCGAGCAACTTTGGGTGAAAGTTCGAGTCTCCAAGGTGACCTTTGTAACAACTGGTATCAAAGCCAAAGTTTGAAACGGCAGTAGGCAATTTGACAGAGCGAGTGTCTAGGGTGGAGACACTTCTGGGACCTATTCCTCAGGGGGAGGAAGAAGTCACTTCTCATAGTACTCGTTTCGAGATGTTGGAGGCGAGGATCCAACAGTTGCAACAACAGATAGTGGATTTGTTGAAGGC
>JAOQMP010000002.1:4646281-4658033 GCA_027563575.1 Erythroxylum pedicellare
TGGAGGACTACAAAATAGTTATGAGATTAAGGTCTACAATGGAGGGTATGAAGCTTATCAAAGCTTTGTGAACTTGGATGTTAAAAAGGTGGTAGCCAAGCAATGGCCTCTTCCAGGGATAGAGATACAATGGGCACTGCCTCAGGAAACAATCTGCAAAACTCAACAGGATTGCAAGGACATATTGTACTCAAAATGTTTGGTAGATCGGATGAAGCTTGGACAGAATAGGTGCTTTTTTTATGTCGGATTTAAGTGGGAACCCATTAATGGATTGTGCCAAAGTAAGTAGTAAGGTTGATACTGCATTTTCTTGACTGTTTAGCCCATCAATGGATTGTTCCAAGCAATTTTCTTAATATTCATGATTAAAGTTTGATAGTTCAATAGTTTTGAATACTATTGAGCTTCAATATTTCGTGATATCTTTGTAGATGTCAATATTGTGAAGTGTCATCCTAGGAAAGCTTGCAAAAGAAAAAAGAAAAATATTTCACTCATTGCTGGTATTTGATACATCCTATTGTTTTCTTAATCTCTACTTGTTGCTGTTTTAGTATCAAAAGTAAGATCCTGCGAATCTTTCAGCACAGCACTTGCAGGAGGCATGGTCCTGATCATGATCCTGAGTGGTATTGTGCTCTATAAATAATACCATAACTCAAGAATAGCCCAAAAGTATCTGATCAGGGAGAGGAAAGAGATGTTAAATGCTAAACATAGTCGCAAACCTGCGAGGATTTTCACTAGAAAGGAAATAATAAAAGCTACCAACAACTTTTCCCAAGCCAACCTCATTGGCGCTGGTGGCTTCGGGGAGGTATTCAAGGGTGTATTTGATGATGGAACTATAACAGCCAACAAGCAGGCAAAGCTTAGAAGCACAAAGGGCACTGATCAAGTTCTACTTTGTAAGGTTAATCACAAGAGCCTTGTAAGACTTCTTGGCTGTTGTGTTGAACTTAAGCAACCTATCATGATATATGAGTACATCTCAAATGGAACTCTATTTGAGCACCTTCATTGTCACCATTCTGGAAAATGGACTCCATTGACATGGCACCACAGGCTTCAGATGTGGATGGTAAGAGCTGGACTCCAGCAAACTTCAACAAGACCTGAACTTTAGGTCAGCTCCAAGTGCCAACCTTTGAAGAAGAAACAGAACCTGAAGTGGAGAGCAGAACTTTTAGATCTTCAACAAGATAAGCTAAACTTCAACAGATCCTTCCAATCTGCTTAAGTCTAAAGCTAGAAGATGGATTAGAATCTTCAACTGCAATTCCTGAACACAATGAGTTGCTCCACAAGATGATTTTCAGAAGATCAGTATTAATCCTCTATGTACTAAATGTATTGTCTATACAAGTTCTCACAATGTCTCTCTCAAGTGTTTGTATGTTTTTTTTTTGGTTTTTGTGTATGTAATGTGTAAAGACTATGAGTTTCTCTTTTCTTAAGAAATGGAATTTCTCACTTTCAGATTTGCTTCTTTCCATTCTTTGAAAATTTCTTTTAACGCAACTCTCAACACACAATTGCATAATAACTCAAATTTGATAGTAAAAGCAAAACTCAAAGAAGCAGATGAAGGAAAGAAGATGACGATTCATGTATTGCTACTACTGTTCTATTACATTCGAAGGTATGTTTTGGAGCTTTTCAAGTTAGCTCTCATACCATTTTTTGCTTGCTTACATCCAATGGCTCACAATGAAAGATGAAAAGAAACAAAGAGTAAGATGTTGACAAGTAACTTACTCTTATTGGTTCAACAGAATAAAAACACAGATGCTGGCTGCTACATTAACAAAACCTGACACAAGGATTTCCTAATGATTTAAAGCTGCAAAAGTAAAGAACAAAAAAGATGCTTTATGCTGGAATAAAATGTGATGCTTAGTTTCAACTAATTCTAATCCCCTTTACTGACAGGTGTCACTTTGGCTTTGAAATCTTCAACTTCTTTGAGTTGCAAGCCTTCTCTTCAATTACTTCAAATGTTTGCTTCAGAACTTGTCTCAAAATTTGCTCCAAAATTTGCTTCAGTTATTGACAACTCTGCTTCAGTTTTTTTTGCTTTTGTGATTCCAGTTCTTCTTCTTCTCTTACTGCACATCTACTGAATCTTCATCCTTCACTTTTCATTACTTGAAGCTTCATTCTTCTCATTTATCTTGCACTGATCTTCATTCCCACTCTGAATCATTCGGATTCTGCTCTTGGTGTCTAAACATTTTTGAATTGCTACAAAGATCATCATCTCTAGTTTCCTCTTCAGTGCTGAAAACTTGCTCTTCATTTTACTTCTCTTCTTCACTCTCACTGAGCTTGCAAACTCCTCCACAAACTTCAACATAGCAGGCTGCATGAAACAACACAAACCAACACTAAACTTACCTCCATCACCCCCAAAGCTACCAATCATCGGAGATCTTCACCAGCTAGGAACACTGCCCCACCGTTCTTTCCGAGCCCTCTCCGAAAAGTATGGCCCTCTAATGCTCCTCCACTTTGGAAAGGCACCAACTCTCATCGTCTCATCTGCAGAAGCTGTGGAAGAGATCATGAAGACTCATGATCTTGCATTCTCAAGCAGGCCTAGAATAAGAGCGTCAGAAGCTCTATTCTAAAAATGCAGTGATGTGACGTTTTGTCCCTAGGACAAGTATTGGAGACAAGTGAAGAGAATTTGTATTTTTGAACTTCTGAGCCAGAAACGAGTTCAAGAATTTGAGTTTGTCAGGAAAGAAGAAGTAGCAAATTTTAGTGGAGAAGATTCGTATTTCGTGCCTGAATGAAGCTGCTACGATCAATCTGAGCGAAATGCTTCTGATGGTTTCAAACAACATGATATCCAGAACTGCCCTTGGTAGAGTTTATGAAAAAGAAGTCAAGGAAAAGAACCTCAGGGAATTGACAAAGAAAGTTACAGATTTTTTGCAAGTTTTCTGCTTTCAAGACATGCTTCCATTGTTGGGATGGATGGATACTCTAACCGTCCTTGTATCAAGTTTAAATGGAACTTTCAAAGCATTAAATGAGTTTCTCGATCAAGTCATTGAAGAACATCAGGTCTTGAATCTCAAAAATGAAAAATCAGAGAAACAAGATGTAGATATTTTACTCACTCTTCAAAAGAGTGGCATACTTGACATAGATCTCACTCGTGACAACCTAAAAGCTATTCTTATGGTCTTTCACTTCCTAGTTGTTCGGACATTTGATTCCATTTCTTCCTGAACCAATCTAACCATTTTTCTCCTAAAATTTCAGGACGTGTTTGTTAGAGGAACTGATAACACAGCATCAACAATGGAATAGGCTATGGCAGAGCTTGTCAAGAATCCATATATAATGAAGAAAGCTCAGGAAGAGATAAGAGCAACTGTGGGAGAGAAATCCCAGGTTTGAGATTTTGATATCAATTAGATGGTCTACCTAAAATGTATTATGAAAGAGTCCATAAGGTTACATGCTCCAGCCAATAATATATGAGCAACATCTGCTAGTACGAAAGTGGGGAGCTTCGATATTCCTTCCGAAACAAGGGTGGTGATTAATACATGGGCAATTCAGAGAGACCCCAAGTTATGGGACAGGCCTGAAGAGTTTATGCTTGAGAGATTTACCGAAACTTCAGTGCATTTTAAAGGACAACATAGCCAGTTGATGCCATTTGGTGGTGGGAGAAGAATTTGCCCTGGTATACATTTTGTGGTGGCGGAAGTAGAGTACGTGTTGGATAACCTTCTATGCTGGTTTGATTGGGACCTACCAGATGGAAGAACTACACAAAACTTGGACATGAGTGAGGTCTCTTCAATCGTTATTAAAAAAAAACACCTCTTCTCATTGTTCCAAGGTTTTATTGTCCTTAATATCCTTGAAGGAAATAGCTGTGGAAAGCAAAAAAATAAATCTTCTACCACTCTAGCAAAGAACAACACAGCTTCCAGTCTATTCAAGTCTCAAGTTTGAAGATTTATTTTAATCTCTAGCAGCAACTTCTGAACTAGATGGTTTGCTCCAAAGAAAGACTCATAAAAGATTAGCATTCATACTTTGTATACTAAATGTGTAGTCTGTAAAAAATGTAGTAAAATCACTCTAATGTATCTCACAAGTATTTGTAAGGTTTTGATGTATAGAGACTATGAGTTTTTTCAATTCTTTAGAAATGGAAATTTTCAATTTCAAATTTGATTCTTTCCACTCTTAGAAATTCTTCTCCGCATAACTTTCTACACACACATTCATAACAACTCAAGATTAACACTAAAGGCAAGGAAATTTTTTATACGCAGGAGATGAAAAGAAGAAGATGGTTTTTTATATATATATATAGTGCAATTGCTACATTACTACTAAAAGTGTCCTGGAGCTTTTTCAAGTTAGCCCTCACACCTTTCTTGCCACTTACATCATTGATTTAAAATGAAAGATGAAAAGCAACTAAAGAGCAAGATTTTGACAAGCATCCCACTCTCATTGGTTCATCAAGGGCAAAAGCAAAACTGTTGATTGATACATTAACAAAAACTGACAATAGGATTTCCTAATGATTTAAAGCTGAAAAAAGTAAAAAGACAAAGATGCTTGATACTATAAGAACAAAAAAAAAAACTGATGCTCGACTTCACTAGCTTGATTTCCTTTAATGAAAATTGTTACTTTGACTTTGAATTCCTCACTTGATTGACTTGCAAGACTTCTCTTTAGTTACTTTAGGTGTTTGCTTCAGGATTTGTTTCAAAAATTGATAAACTCTGCTGCAGGTTTTTCTTCAGTTGATGTAAAGTCAGCTCTACACTTGCTTCACATCTTCTGATTCTTCATTCTTCAGCTTCCCATTGTATGTTGCTTCATTCTTCTCACTTATCTTGCATTGATTTTCATTCCTGCTGATTCTCAACCATTTGGATTCTGTTCTTTGGATCCAAGCATTTTTTAATTGCTCCCAAAATCATCGTCTCTAGTTTCCTTTTAAACACTGGAAACTTGTTCTTCATTCTGCTTCTCTTCTTCACTCTCACTAATTTTGCAAACTCCTCCACGAATTTCAACATGGCAAACTGCATGAAACAACACAATTCAACAGCTCCTCTTTTGTTTTGTGCAATTTGCACTCCTATCAACTTCCTCAAAGATTCAAATCTCCATTTTGATAATGCCTTTGTGAATAAATCAGCAAGTTGGAATTTGGATCTGTAAAAAGCCATTTTGATTTCCTTTTTCTCTATCAATTCTCTAATATAATGATACTTCACCTTTATGTGCTTGGTTCTCATATGATTAGATGGATTCTCAGCTATTGAAATGGCAGCACTTGAATCACAATAGATTGTCACACAATTTTCCTTCAACTCATCTATATCCTTCATAATTTTTTTCAACCATTGAGCTTGTTTGGTAGTCATATTCACTGCCACATATTCAACTTCAGATGATGATTGTGCTACACTCCTTTGTTTCTTTGAACACTAAGCAAAAATTCCTGAACTCAAACTACAACAATATCCACTCCTACTCTTGCATTCATTGCTTCCAGCATAACTTGCATCTTTAAACACATACAACTCTACCTTTTCTCCCTTTCCAAACGAAATTCTATGATCAACAGTATGCTTCACATATCTCAATATTCTTCTAGTATATAAAGCATGTTGTCTCGAAGGATTATGATTAAAACCAGCCATGATATTCATAGCACATGCAATATCAGGTCTTGATGCACACAAATACATTAAGGATCCAATCATACTTCTATAATAAGTCACATCAAATTGCTCACTTAGTTTTGTAGTCTCCAACTTCAGCTGATGTTCAATGGGAGTTGACATACCACTGCTATCTTTTAAGCTGAACTTCTCAATTAGCTCCTCTGCATATTTCCTTTGATGAATGATTATCCATCTTTCCTTTGATCAATCTCCAAGCCTAGGAAATAACTTATCTCTCCTACGTCTGTCATTTCGAATTCAGACTTCATCAGCTCCTTGAAGTCCTTCACTAGCTTTTCCTTAGCTCCAATTATAAGCAAATCATCTACATATAGTGAACAGATCAGTTTTTCTCCTTTATCACCCTTTACATACAATGTGGCTTCACTTTTGCTTCTTATGAACCCATTCTGCAGCAAGTAGCTATTGATTCTTGAATACCAAGCTCTTGGAGCATGTTTTAATCCATAAAGAGCCTTTACCAACTTGTAATCCTTCTGCTCCTGTCCCTCTTTCACATATCCTTCGGGTTGCTTCAAGTATACTTTTTCATCCAACATTCCATTGAGGAATGCACTTTTCACATTCATTTGATGCACTTTCCATCCATTATTTTCTTCCGATGCTAATAACAACCTCACAGCATCAAGTCTTGCCACTGGTGCATAGGTTTCAGTGTAATCCACTCCATATTCTTGTTTGTATCCCCTTACAACAATCTAGCTTTGTGCTTGTTGACAGATCCATCCAGGTTAAGCTTTGTTTTAAAGATCCACTTCGAGTCCCCCACTTTAGTTGCTTGAGTAAGTAGATCCACCAGCAGCCAAGTTTCATTTTCCTCTATTGCCTTTATATCTTCATCCATTGGACCTTGCCACACTCCTTGTTTGATTGCTTGATTGTAAGTCTTTGGTTCATCTCCTGCAGACATGGCATATTTTGATACCATGTGTGCATCTTCTGGTTCTTCATCCTCTGCAATATCATACTTGAAATCAAACAAAGGGTTAGTTTCACTGTAAATTGACGCCAAGTCCCTCTCCTTGTGTGCACTGTCAGAGCTGGAGGTCTCCTAATGAATTTCTGAGCTTGATTCTTCATTTCCTGAACTAGGTGATGTCTCCTCTTTATTCCCTTCCTCTTCAGAATTGTTTGAATCTCCAACTGCTGTCACTTCATCATGTGGTTCTTCTCTTATATTTTCTTCAGTAGTTGGTTCATTCATTGGTATCTCAATATTAACTCCTCCTGACTTCTTCACTGTAGGTTCTTCCCATTCCCATCATTCATTGTCATCATATTTCACATCTTTAGACACAAACATCTTCTTAGTTTCAGGGTTGTAAATTCTATACCCTTTAGATTCTACACTATATCCCATCATTACTCCTTTCATTGCTTTCTCATCTAACTTTGTTCATTTTAATTGAAGAATGTGCATGTAAACAACACATCCAAATACTCTTAAATGATTCACCTTCGGTTTAACTCCAAACCAAACTTCAAGTGGTGTTTTCTCCTTCAAAGCTTTAGTATTCATTCTGTTTTGCACATAGACAGTAGTAAAACATGCTTCAGGCTAAAACTTCTTGGAACCTTCATTTCAAACATCATTGCCTTTGTCATTTCCACAATTGATCTATTCTTCCTTTCTGAAACTCCTCTATCACTTCTTAAGCATCTCACCTTATTTCCACATTGACTTTCAACTTCAGCCCTCCATGCTTTAAACATGCCAAATACCTGATCTTTACTCTTCATGAAGTAGATCCACGAATACCTTAATACATCATCAATGAACTCCACATAATATCTACTTCCTCCAACAGATGGTGTCTCCATAGGTCCACAGACATCAGTGTGCACCAATTGTAACTTCTCTGTGGCTCTCCAATTACTTACTGGAAAAGGTCATACATGGCTCTTCCCTTTTGCACAATCTTCACACACTTATTTCAACTTGCTGCTCAATTGTGGTATTCTATGAATCAATCCTTTCTTCTGCATATCAATGACAGAATCCAAGTTTGCATGTCCATATCTTCGATGCCATAGTTTAGTCATCTCTGTCAATGAGATAGCAGCAAATGCTCCACCCACTTCTTGCATTTTAATCTTGAAAACTCTATTAATCATTGGAACTTTATGCACTATTTCACCTTGCTCATTGAAAATCCTGCACATTTTATCTTCAAAATGTACCTTGTACTTCTTCTCTAATAGTTGACCAACACTAATCAAATTTTGATCAAGTTTAGGGATGTAATAGACCTCATCAAGTATTGTATTTCCTGCCTTTGTAGCTAGTTCCATAGCACCCTTCCATGATACTGGTATAATTTCACCATTTCCAGTCTTTACCATTTTATATTTGTATCTTTCTTCACAAATGCTTCTCTTCTTCTTATCATGTGGTTTGAACATCCACTGTCCACTAGCCATTCACCCTCTTTCTCCCCTTTGCTTCAGCTATGCAAATTTCAGCCTCAAGGTCATTTTTTCTAGTTTTGTGACAAACTTCCACAATAAATACACTTTCCTCTGTCACTAGTTTTTTTGTTGCTTTACTAGTCTGTGATGAACTAGGTTGATTGTTTGGAATGTTGTGTATATTGCCTTGGAGGTTTAGATTGGTTTCTAATGGTTGTTGGGATGATGAGTTGTTAACAGGATAAGTATTTTATGGCTGATGGCTTAATGTTTGTGTATGGATCGAATGGTATGGCATTTGGTGGGTATAGGCTGATTGGGATACATAAGGCTGTCTTGTTTGAGGTTGAGATGAGTAAGCTTGAGACAATGAAGGCTAAGAGGTAAATTGTGGTGGATATGATGCATTTTCAAAATTTGCAACATAATGTGCTCGGTAAATTTGTGATCTAAGAGCATTTTGGTAAGGTTGAGGTGGAATTGAAATTTGACTTGATGAAATATTTTGTTTTTGTAAGGGATGGATTGGTGGTTGTTTGCCAAAGATGGGGCTTTGAGGATTTTATTGTTCATTCAACCATTTGTCATAACACACCCTCTTTGAATGTCTTCTTTTTCTATAATGTATACAATCCACATTTTCATTCCAAAAGCATTCTTCAGCTGCATGATTGTTCTTCCCACAAAACTTGCAATTTCGAAACATTCCCCACCTTGAAGTTCTAGATCCACTTTGCATTCGGTTTGAGTTGTTTCCAGCATATTGGTTGGTAGCTTGGTAATTTTAGGGATGATTCAAGTAGGGCAATTGATGAGGGAATGGTGTTTGAGGATATATTAGAGGTAACTGATATTGAGTTTGGTTTTGGTAAGTCTGGTTTTGAGGAAATGAGGTCTGGTAAGGATTTTGAGTGTTTTGAGGTTGGTTCTGTAACTGTGAAGGCATCTGAGGCTGCACAACATTTGATTCAAAGTGGTTTTGAGTTAGATTTGAAGTTTGGTTAAGAATTGGTGGATTTTCTAGCACTTTAAATCGTTCAGCTTTCAAGGCATATTCCTCTCCTTCCTTTTGAATACCATGCCTCTCTTCATGCATTTTCAACACATTGAAAAGTTGTTCCGATGTCACAAAATTTGGATCATTACTGAATTGCCATTGTACAAGTGTTATGCTTACTTCAAATCTCAAAGGTAATTTACTCAAAAACTTGTCCACCAATCTGTCAGTATTTGTATTTTCTCCAAATTCCTTCATCTGTTGAACTAAATTCATGAATCTAGTTTTTGCAGCCCCTACATTCTCTTCATCCTTCATCAAGAAATTCTCAAAACTCCTCATTACAGCTTGCTTCTTCAACCTCAAAGACTGAGCTGAGCCCACATACTCAAGTTTCAAAGTTTCCCACAATTCTTTAACACTTTTGCAACTTACATGTATTAACAAAATTGCCTCACTCACTACTGATCTTAAAAAAACAAGAGCCTTGAAGTCTTTATCTCTATCCTGCCTATGTCTTGCTAGTTGTTGGTCTATTAATTCTGTCAATCCCTCAACATCAGTTACCCCTTCATTCACCACATCCTAACACTCACACATTCTAAGACAATCCTCAACTCTAAAAGCCCAAGCTTTGTAATTTTCACCAATTAAAACTGATATATTAGCTTGTACACTTTGCAGATTCATCATGGGAAAGTTTGTACCTGACATGATTTTGGTTCAATCTAGGTTGAGTGAACCGTGTAGCTATGATACCACTATGGAAAGCAAACAAAAAAAATAGAACTTCTACCACTCCAGTAAAGAACAACAAAGCTTCCAGTCTATTTAACTCTCAAGTTTAAAGATTTATTTTAATCTCCAACAGCAACTTCTGAACTAGATGGTTTGCTCCAAAGAAAGACTTACAGAAGACCAGCATTCATATTTTGTATACTAAATGTGTAGATTGTAAAAAATGTAGTAAAGTCACTCTAATGTATCTCACAAGTGTTTGTAAGGCTTTGGTTATTAGTGTTTTTAAGGTTTTGATGTATGAAGACTGAGTTTTTTCAATTCTTCAAAAATGGAAATTTTCAATTTCAAATTTTCTTCTTTCCACTCTTAAAAATTCTTCTCAGCATAACTCTCTACACACACATTCATAACAACTCAAGATCAACAATAAAGGCAAGGAAATTTTTCATACGCAAAAGATGAAGAGAAGAAGATGGTTTTTTTTTAATATTGCAACTGTTACATTACTTCTGAAAGCGTCCTGGAGCTTTTTCAGGTTAGCCCTCGCACCTTTCTTGCCTACTTACAATATTGGTTCAAAATGAAATGAAATGCAACTAAAGAGCAAGATTTTAACAAGTATCCCACTCTCATTGGTTCATCAAGGACAAAAGCAAAACTGTTGGTTGATATACTAATGAAAGCTGACAATAGAATTTCCTAATGATTTAAAGCTGCAAAAAGTAAAAAGACAAAAGATGCTTGATACTATAGGAACAAAAAAAATGATGCTCAACTTCACTAGCTTGATTTCCTTTAATGACAATTGTTACTTTGACTTTGAATTCCTCTACTTCATTGACTTACAAGACTTCTCTTCAGTTACTTCATGTGTTTGCTTCAGGATTTGTTTCAGAAATTGATAAACTCTAATTCAGGTTTTTCTTCAGCTAATGTAAAGTCAGCTCTAAACTTGCTTCACATCTTTTGATTCTTCATTCTTCAGCTTCCCATTGCATGTTGCTTCATTCTTCTCATTTATCTTGAATTGATTTTCATTCCTGCACTAATTCTTAACCATTTAGATTCTGTTCTTTGGATCCAAGCATTTTTGAATTGCTCCCAAAACCATCATCTCTTGCTTCCTCTTAAACACTGGAAACTTGTTCTTTATTCTGCTTCTTTTCTTCACTCTCACTAATTTTGCAAACTCCTATACGAATTTCAACATGGCAAGCTGCATGAAACAACACAAATCAACAGATAGGACGTTTACATCAGGGTTGATGCCGAAGAATTTAGTAGGCGTCTTGTCTACTCCTCCTTCCTATTTGACCTCCAAATATCTAATGCACAATAATTATAATTTTTGATTGATAAATTATATATGATTATTGCATTATTAATTTATAAAGGTATATTTTGACATGAATTTAATGACTACGACAATCGCATGGTTTCTAGTTTACATATGTTATTTATTTATTTGTTTATCAGCTAAATATCTGAAGTCTAGAAGCACTCTTGCGAAGCCAGGAATGAAGTTTGTATGACAAGTGGAGAAATTATCTTTTCATGCAGATTAAACAAGTTGAGAGATTATCCATAATTGATTTGTATGACAACATTTTAAAAAAATGTGATCAAGAGATTCAACTTAACTAGTACATAAGGGGTAGGTCTTCTTAGGGATTTAGAATTTAATGATATCTCTGGTTCTTAGCGTTTGAATAGCTGCTAACTAAAGAATGAATGAATGAGCCTTAGCTATTCCTGAACCCTATACCAATTTGTAAAGGGGAAACCTGATGAGTGGACCTAGAAATAGGTTTTTCCATGAAAGAGCATTAACTTGTGTGAGCTATGTAACTCCCATATAACT
>JAOQMP010000002.1:4678095-4693539 GCA_027563575.1 Erythroxylum pedicellare
GGTTCACTCATGTCATAAAACATGATCAATTATAGCATGTAATCATACAGTTTAAATCCACTTGACAAGTATCAAATACTATCACAAATAAAACATTTCTCAGTTAAATAGTTCAATCATATAACAACATTCACACAGCTTTGCAAATCATTCAATGATTTCAAATTATATGCGGATGTAATATGTATGAGACTCACATTTATTTTTATATTATTGTGACTGTGTGCTTTTACAGTATCCCGAATTATCGGGCTCTGTCTGTCTGTCTATCCCTTACCCAATATGGATATAGGGCTCATCAATTACAGTGAGCCATAGGCTCAAACCACATATGCGGGAGCTTATAGCTCTTATCAGTAACAGTATCAGTATCAACATCAGTTATAACTCCTTTATATTACATGCATTGGAATGAAATTCATGTCACAATTCAGTAATCAAATTTAACCACTTTCTTTTACAAGAATTATGACAATTTAACAATCACAGTATCAGTTACAGTAACTATTCACAATAGCAGTAGTCATCGGACTAGGTCCGGCATACAACTTTTTATTTAAGAATCAAAAAACCATTTAATCAGTCGCATTCACATTCAAACAACACTTTTAATATCATTTCCAAGTATTAAAATGTCTCGGATAAATATTGTCCAGAATCCAGTACACAGTCAGCACATTTCAGTACTGTTCATTAAGATAACAATACAATTCAATATAATTTAGTAATATACAAAACAAGAAGGTGAGACCATCTTAGGTTACTCACAGTATGTTCCAGACAGTTATTGCCTTGAAGTCCCGACAATGTCTAGATGTTGTCGTTCAATGCACTCTTCTATACATATAATACATACATATATCACAATATTGCATAATTATGTATTCATTAATGTATGTTCATGTATACTGAATATGTACAATGCATGTTCATGACAATTCCGGGTTTCTTATCATTTATCTTTTCACAATAATTATTCGGATATCCACATTCCATTGATTAACTCAGATTTGTTTAAAGGTACACTTTAGGGTTTATTTTGCACAATTAATTTCATGGGGAAAGTGAAGGAATTTGGTAACACTTCCTTCTAACAAATTATTCTCCTATGTCTTAAGTCTCTATTGATATCAAGATCATTCAATTTGGATCTTTATTCTATTAGTTAGGCTTAAAATACCATAGACTGTGTACATTTGAAATTTTGGCTAACGCATGATCATGCATTCAAGTTGTACAACTCATATCTCTCAATTACAAATTTCAAAAAATTAAAAACTTTATACCAATTGAAAGCTAAGAGAATTAGATATAATTTTTGTGAAGATACCTTTGTCTGATTCGACCTATATCAATATAGTTTATTCAATAACAACAGGATATGATTTATGTCCCTAGTAGTGCTACTGCCTAAGCAAAGACTCACTTTCAAGCTAAATTTCAAGACCCTTAAAGACATAATTCAAATTCAATTTCTTCTTAACATTTGTAGTAAAATGTATCTAATTTAATTTAAATCAAGAATAATTTCATTTTGAAATTTACAGATCAAAATATAGCCAAAATATGGAAGCATGTTCAGTAAAAACATTCCAGTTATCAAATTCCAGCACACCTCAGCATTTTCATCCTAGCACCTCCTTTCGAGTTGACTTTGCATGATCATTATGACAAGGAAAATGGTGTATTTCAGTAATACTTTCTTCTAGACAATTGTTCCACTATGTTTCCAATTTCTAATAACACCAAAATCGTACAATTTGATTCAATATAATGAAAATTATACCCAAAAGAGTTCATACTGTTTTTAAACTGTAACAGAACTCCTAACTCTATTTCCATCCAGATTTTGAAAAGTTTACAGATAGAATTAACATTATACTTCTTCATAAAAGTTGTATACATATGTCTCTAATTTATTCTGAATCAATAATCAACTTATTTGGAAATCTAAAGTTCAAGATATAATAAAAATACCGAAGTATGTTCATGAAAATTCTCCAGTTCATAACATTCCAGCAGACTTCTACATTTTCATCCAATCAATATTTTGTAAATCAATTCAGATGGCTCTATATTTTTATAGAGAGAAAGAAGAATGTCTTAGGAATCTATTGGTTCAAGTTTCAATTCATTTGGAGGTCGGATGAAAATGTTATAGCCAAAAGACTTAAAGTTGTTCAGTAAATACTCTAGTTAATAAACTTATACATGCAAACCACCACCTTTTCTCTCCCTAAAACAGAAACCTTCATCTTCTTCACCGAACTGCACTTCTTCTCTTCTTCTTTCTTTCTTTCTTTTTAATCTTCTCACTTCTAAACCATCCGTTCTGCAATTCCATATCCAGTAAAATCTTTAAATAAGTTAAACTCAAATTTACACTTCAAACATAAAAAATCTGAAACTTCATACACTTTCTCTCTCTCAATTGCAATTTTCTAACTTCTGCACTTTTCCATTTTTTTTTTCCTTCCCTCCTCAGTCCACATTTTCTATTATCTTACTCCTTAAAACACAACACCTCATTATGCTCTATGTTCTCTTTAACTCTAACCTCACATAAATCCATCCCTAACATTACCCAAATATTTACGCATACATAACAAAAACAGAACATGTTCATCAACTTTACTGCACTTTTCTAACTTTCATCTGATGCATTTATTTTCACTTTCCTCTACATTTTCACTTCATTTAACTCCTATTACAGTTCAAAGTCATCCACAACAGATCAAAATTCAAGATTACACTAACACTAAAAACATAACATATATGGATATTCCCCAATTCCTGCACTTTTCATTTTTTCTGCATTTCTCATTTTCATCAACAACTTTATTTTATCATAAAATTTTCATTTTAATGCTCTTCCCATAACACTACATCACTTAAAATTTCCCCTTAATTCTAAACTCATTCAAATTCATCTCTGTTAACACTTCATATATTTTTATGCATGAATAGTTTATCAACTTATAACCATATACATATTTCTTGAAACCAAAACAGGGTACATATATTTCTTCATCAACTTACATAAATTTTCATATATCTCATTCCATAATCTATTTCATAGAGTTTTTGAACAATTCCCAATTCTCAAATCCATCATCTAGTTCATATATCACTGTAACCTCACTTCTCAAACCCATGCATGCATGTATATATTTACACCGTAAAAACCTCATCAGAGCTACTTACTTGGTTCAGCTACTCTTCCTAGCGGTAAGGATAATTCAATGACACACAAGAATTCAATATTTGTAAATGAAGAACATAGAAGAGAATTTCGGGGCTGGGTGTTCTTCACAGTAAAAATAAACAGAAGCTACAGTAAATCTTTCCTTACTCAAACCTGACTGCGTGGCTATTTGCATGCAATTTAACATGTCACTCAAACCAATCAGACACTTTTCACCTTAGATACAAACCATTTGTCACAATACAAATTAGTCATTTGTCATGTATATATATTGCCATGTGTCACTATATAATTGGTCCATAAATCAAAATTTCTCTAAAATTCACCAAAAATCTGAAATAATCTAAATGTTCTCCAAATAAATTTTCAGTTCAAATAATTCACAATTCACAATTTAGTTGCATTTTGTACAATTAATTGTATCTAAAAATGTCAATGAATGCATGTACAAATTACTATAATGTGCAAGATCAATAGTATCATGTACGTGTATGTCACAATATGCATAAGCATGAATTATGGTTCCTAATTTCTCATTAATCTCTAATAAACACCATTTTAACCTTAATTCAAGTAATAGGATGTTACATATATATCCTAACTATAGGTAGCTTAACGGATAGTTATCGGACAAGCTTTAAGAAAAATAATATAGCCTTATTCATTCCATGGAAATAATCTATCACCCACTTTTTTTCACCTTAAAAAATTTTATGTTTAGATCACACATAAATAGAAGTAATAATCTAATAGAAGCATGACTCAATATCTTCATCTGCAAAGGCCCATGGACCTCAACTCTTTTCTTAAACCACCTGATTGTATCTCTAATATATTTTGAAACATAAACCTTAGAAATTGGGAAAGAAAACTCATAAGTAGGAGCATAAATTGTAAATATCTCTATAGTGGGATCCCACGTAGAGGTGGTATCATAATCCCATATCAAACAGGAGAAAAGAGTTAAAAGAATTTATAAACATATGCGAAAGGCACCTAATCAACTTCCCAATTAGCTATGTTGGGCTGGGAGAACAAAAATAGGGTGTGACACCAATGCCAAGGTTATGAGTAAGCTGTAACTCCTAACAAACTTCTAGTCTAGCTTAATTTGAATAAAGGAGAAACTTCAGGAATTGCAAATAATATTAACACAATAAGAAATATGTCTCTCTACTCATATGTCAGTCATATTGACCAAATTACGTAAATTCTATTTTTTATTTTATTTATTTTCTTATCATATTTTTTATTTGTGTGATAATTGGCTTCAAAGCTTAAGGTTCCTAGTGAATATATGTCTCTACAAAAATTTAAATTTCAAAATTTCAGTTGATTGAATGATTTCTCTATAAAAAGTGAAGATGATGGCACTTCTTATTCAATGTGGATGTGCAACAACATTGGGAGGCAAAGAAAAACTGGCAACGAATTTATAGGCATTAGAGAAGGAACATATTTTTCAAAAAGCACTTAACGTTATACTGTTAAGTTTGGGAGACAAAATCATAATAAAGTTGACTGATGATATAATTACTGCATCATTATAGAAATGACTTGAAAGTAAGTATCAGAAGAAATCCTTAACAAATAGTTTATATAAAAGAATATTTGTATACCTTAAAGATGATAGAAAGTACACTATATTTTTTATCTGTGTGATAATTGGCATCAAAGTCGACAGATTCCTTGTGAATATATTATCTATTTTCCTACTATATTTTTTATTTGTGTGATAATTGGCATCAAAGCTTAAGGTTCTTGGTGAATATAAGTCTTATTATTAGAATGTCTCTCCAAAAATTTAAAATTCAAAATTTCAATTGATCGAATGATTTCCCTATCAAAAGTGAAGATGATGGCACTTCTTATTCAATGTGCATGTGCAACAACATTGGGAGGAGAAGAAAATCTCCCAATGACTTTATAGGCATTAGAGAAGGAAGAGATTTTTCAAAAAGCACTTAACATTATACTGTTAAATTTGGGAGACAAAGTCATAATAAAGTTGACTGATGATATAATTACTGCGTGATTATAGAAATGAATTGAAAGTAAGTATCAAAAGAAATCATTAACAAATAGTTTATATAAAAAAATTTGTATACCTTAAAGATGATGGAAAGTACACTATATTTTTTATTTGTGTGATAAGTGGCATCAAAGCCTACAAATTGAAAATTTCAATTGATCGAATGATTTCTCTATAAAAAGTGAAGATGATGACACACTTCTTATTTAGTGTGGACGTGCAACAACATTGGAAGGAGAAGAAAATCTACCAATGAATTTATAGGCGTTAAAGAAGGAAGAGATTTTTCAAAAGGCATGTAACATTATACTTTTAAGTTTGGGAGACAAAGCCATAATAAAGTTGACT
The DNA here is from genome assembly GCA_027563575.1 of Erythroxylum pedicellare. Classification (NCBI taxonomy): domain Eukaryota; kingdom Viridiplantae; phylum Streptophyta; class Magnoliopsida; order Malpighiales; family Erythroxylaceae; genus Erythroxylum; species Erythroxylum pedicellare. The sequence goes on from JAOQMP010000002.1 coordinate 4,683,681, forward strand.
GATGATATAATTACTGCATCATTATGGAAACGACTTGAAAGTAAGTATCAGAAGAAATCCTTAACAAATAGTTTATATAAAAAAACATTTATATACCTTAAAGATGATAGAAAGTACATTAATGAAATATCATATTTTAATATGTTTAATTTAATCACCTTAGATTTACAAGATGTTGGAGTTAAAATTGAAGATGAGGATCAAATAATAATCCGTTTATGTTCCATATCTAATTTATATAAAACTTTGTTGATACTATGATTTAAAGTAGAGAGACTGTTGCTATTAACGAATTAAATGATGCTATGCAGTCCAATAAATTAAAGAAAAAGGTCATTGACAATTATGAAGATATATTAAAATTGGGTCTAGTTATTATTAGAGGTAAGAACAATGAAATGGACGCCATAAATAGGAGTAAGTCAAAATATAAACCAAAGTCTAAAGTTGTTCTATATTTTTACTATTAATAAAAGGTAACTTTAAAAATGATTGTCTACAACAAAAAAGGGAAATTAGAAAAAGGAAATAAATGAAAAAATAAGTGTTGTTATTGTACATGAGAATTTTGATGAAGAGCATAGAAAAGGTAGTAACATTTTAACTAATATTAATTCTAATTCTATAAATAAATGGGTGATAGATACTGTCACATCTTATCGTATGACTTCCGGTAAGAACTAGTTCTGTTCTTTTGAAAAAATGAAATAGTATTGTCAAATTGGGTGATGATGAAGAGTATGACATCAAGGATAGCAGTTTAGTATAATCCAAATGCATAATGGAATTATTAGAATATTGGATGCCTAATATGTTCGTAAGCCTTAAAAAATTGAATTATATGGATACTTTTAATGGTCAAGTGTATAAGCTTTTTTATGATGATCAATAACTTAATTATATGGAATGATGTTATTACAAAGTTGTGGCATCATACATGAGTGAGAAAGGACTTAAAATATTAAGTAAGGAAGGATTGTCTGATGAAGTTGTACCTAAGAAGAGGAAATTATCTATGTCTTGTGTCCTTGACAAGCAATAGAGGATCAAATTTGATTATACTAAGTACACTTCTACTAGTATTCGTAATTATATTGATTCAAATTTATGGGGTATACTCTAATTCAAACTCAAAGAGGAAGCAATTATTTTGTTACTTTCATTAATGATTATTCTGGAAAAGTTATGTGTACTTTTTCAAATCAAATGACGAAGTGATTGGAAAGTTTAAGAAATGAAAGACTATGATTGAAAAATACATCAAAAAATAGTTCATGACACTCATAGTAAATAAAGGGTTGAAAATTTTTAACAAACCATTTAACGAGTTATACAGGAAGCTATAATGAGGCACCGTGTTATACATCATATAGCATAAGAAAATAGAGTATGAACTGAATACTCATATAATATGCTCGACGCTTGCAATTAAATGTTGGACTTTCAAAGTAATTTTTAAGTCAAAAAATTGGCACTATTTTGTTGAATAAATCTATATCGGTTATAATATATTTTAGGACTCTTAAAAAGGTACGGTATGGTTCTCCTTCTAATTATTTTGGTCCATGTTTATTTAGTTATCCTTCTTATGTTCATGTTAATGATTATACTTCTAATTATTTTGGTCCATGTTTATTTAGTTATCCTTCTTATGTTCATGTTAATGATTATAAACTGGAGCCCAAGATAATGAATTGCATATTTTTAAGGAATGGTGCTAAAGTTAAAAGGTATGGATTACGGTGTATTGAAAAGAATATAACTCCAAAATTTATTATTAGTATAGATGTTACTTCTAGTGAATATGCTATATTTAGCTAGAGAGAAGAGCTTGATGATCTTATAGGTAAAAAGGATTAGGATATTAACTAGGAGGTGAAGTTTCAAATTGAAACTCTAAGTTGGGTAGTTAAAATCAACTATAGATGTGAAATAGGAATAACAATAAACTATAATAATAAAAAGAATAAGGAGAGAAATAAAAAGACATGTCAGGGATTTAAATTGTGATGATATTGTCTAAAATAATATTTTGCATATGCTTTGGTAATTGTTAAGCATATAGTTTATGATGAACCATGTGCTTATAGAAAGGTACTGGATGGTAAAGAAGCATCATGATGGTTAATTATAAAAAATGAGGAATTGCAGTTCTTGTAAAAAATGAGACACAATGATTTTTACTATTACTAAAGGATGTAAAGTTAGCTAGATGCAAAGGTTATCTTAACATTGAAAAGAAGACCATATATGTTTATTGAAAAAATTCTTATATAATAGCTTTAATCTATATATGCTTTCTTACAATTCAGTTTATAATCATTTTGATAATTATGATTACTTTAGGAAGGTGTCAGATGGTTGATATATTTGTTTGTTGTTGTATGTTAATGACATTAATTATAGCTAACAATAAAGCTAAAATTAATAATCTAAATATTTAATTAAGCAGTGAGTTTAAGATGAAGAATTTAAGTGCTGAAAAAAATGGGCATGGAGATTTGAATAGATTGAAGAGCAGGCCTATTGTATTTGTCCCAAAAAGAGTACGATGAAAAGATGCTACAATCTTCTCAAATAGATTAGTCAAAGCCATTTTCTATTCCCTTAGTAGCACACTTTAAACTTGATGTTAGTGGATTACCTAGTTTAGACGTAGAGAAAGATTACATGAAGCTAATTCCTTACTTGAGTACAGTTGGAAGTTTAATGTATGCTATAGTATGCAGAAGCCAATATTTAGCACATGCTATTAGTATGGTAAATAGGCGTATGAGTAATCTTGAAAAAGCTACTAGAAAACTATTAAGTGAATTTTGTGATAATTGAAAGGTATGATTAATATTTACATGGTTTATAGTTGTGGTGATTCTACTAGTAGTATTGTTGGTGTATTGATTATGATTATGATGGAGATCTCTTGAGAAAGGGATCCTTGACATGTTATATCTTTACCCTCTTTAGATGTGTGATTAGTTAAAAACAACACTTTAGTCTACGTCTACTTTGTCTATAACAGAAAAATAATACATATCTCTTGATGGAAGTGATTAAAAAGGTATGTATTTGTGTGGTCTTATTGATAGTTTAAATGCGAATGTGCAAGACTTTGTCATTTTTTATGATACTTATAGTGCTTTGAGTTTGGCTAAAGATCTTTTTTTATCACGAGAGATCAAAGCATATTGATGGCATATTGAAATTCATTAGAGATATTAATAAGGATAAGGTTTTTTTTATACAGAAATGACCACATATAAGCTTATAAAGTCATTTCCTACAAAAAATTTCAAGCATAGCCTAGACTCGGTGAATATTCACATGGTTTGAAGCCCTTAGGGACATATATGGCATGAAGTAGTTCTTGGTTTGATGTTCAAGAATTCAAATCAAGGTGGAAAGTTGAGATATGCCTTGAATTTTATAATGGTTACATATCTTTCTCTATACTTTTTATCATTTTCTCATATTAATAAGAAATATATTTAAAGATCTACCATTTGATTGAGCCACACCTTTTCATATCAATCGTCTGGCTTAAATATGTCTCATAAATAATCTCTATTATATTATCTCTCTGTAACAAAAATGTAAACCTTAATAAACATCTAATTTTCTTGCCTAATCCAAATAAACATTTGTAAATGATATTATCTTCAATTTTAAAAAATCAAGATAGGTAAAATCCATATGAATACTAGAGTGGTTATTAGGCAAAACATAACCAAAAACTATAGTATTTTCTCCCTTGACCCATAATAACTTAGAAGACAAAACCTAACTTGATTTTCCAAAACACAAAGAACACCCATAATTTTGCAAACCTAGAACAAGAAACGAATAACTTATAACAATAAATGACAAGTGAATAAATGAATAATAAGTGGCAAGCGACAAATCAAAGCTACTGGGTCATATTTCATAAAGTAAGTTAATTTAGGGCTTACAACAATGGAAGGGAAAAACAAAATCTAGTTGTTGGGAACAATGAGACATTTTTTCACTCATCTAATAACAAAATGACATCATTTTGTTACTTTAAATCAGTTAATTTTTTAGTCAAATTGGGTTGTGAAGCTTGAGCCTATGCCCAACTTGAAGCCTTTTTTAATTTTATTATCTGATTTTAATTTGAAATTTAGTTATCTTATACTTTATTTATTGACTTCGAATCAAATTGGACTTGAGCCTAAGCCAAATTGATGTCCCTACATATAATGTGTGTGAGACTCCCAAATTTAAGTTTAAGATCTTTATGATCTCAAAGAATTGAACACATTAAGAATATTTTTAATGTTTGCTAATTAAGTTGGATATTAATATAGGATATGTAAAAGGTGTATAATTAATTATTAAAACACTTAAGAAAAAAGGAAATTTTTGATGAAAATGTATGTTGATTTGGTTTGCTATCATCACTAAGCATAGTTTTTATAAAATTATAAGATTTAGGTGATCTAAAAAATTATATAAAAACATATTTTTCTAAAATTCATAAGGAGAGCTGATTCAAGCTTATTGATTCGCTATTATACATCATAGTAGGCTAATGTAGGCATTAAGAAATATTTGATTAACTAATGTCTCACACTAATCAATTAGTATGTTCAAAATTTATTTCTAGAAATCAAATTTTGACGAAAATAATTGTTATTTTTATGGGAAATTAATTATAAAAAGTGAAAGAACAATGATAAGAAAGACTTGAGAAGCAAGTTAAAAGAAAAAGGAAGGTAATTATAATAGAATTCATTTGAATAATATCTACTAGTATATATTAGATGGGGTTTTTGTTACGATCCTAAACCTCACAACTGAAGACACAAGACCCTGTCAAACTACTGCTCAGATATTCTTGCTAGTTTACTACTAATCTACTCCTATTATTATGTGATTTCCTTCCAGTTATCTACTCCTACTTTGGTTGAGGATTTAGTTAGAATAATGTCTAGCAATTCACGTTACTTTCTGTTTCACTTTCTGATTGTGATTGACTATAAATGCCACTGCAGTACATGAAATAAACAACAATAAATATTTTGAGAACTTTCTCTTCCTCTGCTATTTCTTCTACTATTCTGTCTTTTGTTCTTTGGAAAATTACTCATCAATTTGGTATCAGAGCTAGGTCACGCTCAAGATGAATACTAGAACTCAGAGTAATGTCGAGTTCCGCAACAAAGTGCATGAGGTGTTAGGTCGCCATGAATCTAGTATAGATCAAGTTCACCAAACGTTGGAAACAATACTCACAGAAATACAGTTCATGAAAGCCACTCAAGAATCCCAACACCTCCAGTTACAAGCCATCACCAATTCCCAAGAAGAAACCAATCCCTTCACCCCACTAGAAGCCAACACTTCTCAACACCCACCAGATACTAGCCCCTAACGGAGCACCCCAAACGGCACCTCATTCCTTACAGGATCTAATAACCATCACTTAAACTCAAAATTTCCAAGTTTAATGGCGGTGATCAGCAGGGCTAGATGTACAAGGCAGAGCAGAATTTTGAATTTAAAGAAGTAGCAGAAAACTAGCGAGTATAACTTGCTTCTTTTCATTTAGAAGGCATCGCTTTGCAGTGGCATCGTTGGCTCAGTAAATTCAAGGACCAATGACTTGGGATGAATTTACTAAGGCTGTTCTTCAACGATTCGAGCCCACTGATTATGAAGATCCTTCAAAAGGTTAACAAGATTAAAACAAACTACCATTGTGGCAACATATCAAGAAGAATTTGAAAAATTATCACATAGAGTTGATGATTTACTAGAATCTTTTCTTGTGGGTTGTTTTGTTGCAGGTTTGAAAGACGAGGTGAGATTGAATGTCAAAATCAAGCAACCTAGGACCTTGGCCACTCCCATTGGAATCACTCGCCTGATCGAAGAGCGAAACACATTGTAAAAGAAGTCAATACCTATTGCCAAAACTAGTTGGATGACAAAAGGGAGCAACACTGCTGAAGAGCTTGGATTTGCACCAACTTCCAAAACCAACACTACAGATGCTATACCAGCCATGCCAATACGCAAGATTTCACCTCAAGAAGCCAAAGAAAGGCGTGATAAAGGTTTATGTTATTATTGTGATGAGAGGTTTGTCCCTGGTCATCGATGTCACCGTCCTCAATTGTTTATGATTGAAGATGTCGGGGATGAGGATATGGATTTGGATGACGACTTACCAAGAGAAAAAGGGGACACCACAACTCCTGAAATTTCCTTTCACACCATTTCTGGCGTGGAACATCCTCAAGCATTGTGGTTATATGGGAGAATAAAAGGGCAAGAAGTTGCGATTTTGGTTGATGGTGGAAGCACCCACAATTTCATTGATCCGTCCCTAGCCAAGAAACACGGGTTATAGGTGACGGTGGATAAACCCTTTCATATTGTTGTTGCTAACAAAGAACAAATTGAATGTGCAAGGAAATGCAATGCAATCACTTTGGATATACAAGGATTCAAAACTCTTACTGACTTTTACATCCTTCCTGTGACAGTTTATGCTATACTCCTTGGTGTACAATGGTTATCAACGCTTGGCCCCGTCGAGACGGACTATTGTAGGTTGACAATGTCCATTAATTCAAAAAGGAAGAAAGTCACCTTTCAAGGCATGAGGCAAGGAAAAGTAGCAGCTCTTAGGAAAAAAGAATGTTGCCTCATTCATGATGTTAGCCTCTTTCTTCATCTCACATTGATAGCCACTGATCAGAAGTCCCCAACAATGTTGCGAGCTAATCTCACTGCCCTTCTGGCAGAATTTGGGGATATTTTTGTAGCCAGCACAGCGCTGCCACCTAAAAGAGAGCTTGACCAATAAATTCCCCTGCTAGCACAAACTGGACCCATCAACGTCCACCCATACTGGTATCCATATTACTAAAAAACTCGAATAAAGAAGTTAGTGCAGGAGTTATTACAATCTGGATTAATTCATCCTAGTCAAAGTCCTTTCTCATCTCCGGTACTCTTGGTCCAAAAGGTAGATGAAAGTTGGAGTGTCGACTATCAGGCTTTAAACGAAATCACCATTAAAGATAAGTTTCCGATATCAGTGCTTGATGAACTTCTTAACAAGCTGCATGGTTCCAAATATTTTTCAAATTGGACTTACGCTCAGGATATCATCAGATAAGAGTCTGTGAAGAAGATATTTTCAAAACGACGTTCAGAACACACGAAGGCCATTATGAATTTCTGGTTATGCCCTTTGGGCTCACCAAAACTCCAGCAACTTTTCAAAGCTTGATGAATGATATTTTTTGCCCATACTTGTGTAAGTTCATATTAGTTTTTTTTTAATGATATACTAGTTTATAGTAGATCATGGCAGGAGAATTTATCACAGTTGTGAACCGTAGTGGAAGTTTTGAGAAACAATCAATTATAAGCAAAAAAAATCAAAATGTCATTTCGGAGATTCACAGGTATAGTATCTTGGGTACCTTATTTCAGAAAAGGGGGTTGAAGTAGATCCAAAGAAATCCATGCAATTGTAGAATGGCCCACGCCAACTTCTACAAAATAGGTTAGAGGTTTTCTTGGGTTAGCTGGTTACTACAGGAAGTTCATCAGTAAGTTTGGTCAAATTGCAACACCTTTAACCCAACTGCTGACTAAAGAAGGTTTCCAATGGAACTCACAGGTTGAAGAAGCTTTCAATTCCCTTAAGAAAACTTCATCTTCACCTCCAGTTCTTCAATTACTAGATTTCTCAAAATCCTTTGTAGTTGAATGTGATGCTTGTGGCACAGGAATTGGGGTGATACTCATGCAAAATAGAAGTCCCATATCTTTCTTTAGTGAAGCATAAAAGGCTCCGCCTTGCTCTTATCCACCTACAAAAAAGAGATGCTAGCAATAGTAAAGGTAGTAAGGAAGTGGATGCCCTATTTACTTGGGAAACCTTTTATGGTGAGGACCGATCAAAAGAGTTTGAAGTTTCTGATGGAGCAAAGAATCACAACACCAGCTTAAGCACGATGGCTACCAAAACTAATGGGTTACTATTATATTATTGAATATAAACAAGGAAGAGACAACTCAGGTGCTAATGCTTTAAGTAGAAAAGGAGAGATTTTTTTAGCGTTGTCAATACCAAAAACGAATTGGTGGGCGCAGTTACAAGTTGAAGTGGCCCAGGATCAATTTTATGAAAACTTACAACATAAGGAGACTTCTAGCAGTCAACTAATAAAAAGGAATGAAGTTTGGTTTAAAGCAGGTCATGTTTATTTAAGTCCTACCTCAAAATTAATTCTTGTAATTTTACAAGAAGCTCACGCCTTAGTAGTTAGAGGACATTTCGGCTACACCAAAACTCTTAGTCGCATAAAACGATCATTTGAATGGTCGGGTATGCGTACTTCTGTCAAAAAATTTCTTCGGGAATGCTCGACATGTCAGAGGTTTAAGACGGACACCATGGCTTCGGCTAGCTTACTTCAACCTCTCTTATTCCCACTACCATTTGGGCTGAAATTTCCATGGACTTCATCGAAGGCTTACCAAATTCAAAAGGGTATACTACCATCTTAATAGTTGTTGATTGCTTATCCAAATACAGCCACTTCATCCCCATTAAGCATCCATTCACTGCTTCTGATGTCGCAAGGGTATTTGTCTCTAATATTGTCAAATTACATGGATTTCCTAAATCTATTGTAAGTGACAGGGATCGAGTCTTTATGAGCAACTTTTGGAGATCTCTATTCAAGTTTCATAGGACAACCCTCAATATGAGTTCTAGTTATCATCTTCAGTCAGATAGTCAAACTGAAGTTATAAACCGAATTTTGGAACAATACTTTCGATGCTTTACAAGAGATCAACCTCATACTTAGGTAGAATGGATATGTTGGGCCGAATATAGTTACAACACTAGTGAACATTCTACAACCAAAACTAAACCCTTCGAAGTTATGTATGGTATTTCTCCTCCTGCCTTACTTCCATATGTTCCAGGTACTTCGCAAGTGCAGGCTGTTGACACACAGTTAAGAGAGCATACTGCCATACTACGTGACTTGCAACATAATCTATAGCCAGCTCGACATCGTGTGAAACTGCATGAAGACCAAAAACACAGAGATGTTAGTTTTCAGGTTGGTGACTTTGTTTATTTAAAACTGCAATCGTATCATCAGACTTCCATAGCTTTTCGAAGCACTTTAAAGTTGGCCCCTCGATTTTTTGGTCTATATAAAATCATTGAGAAGATTGGTCATGTAACCTATCGATTGGAATTACCTCCAGGTTCCGAAATTCATGACGTATTTAATATTAATCTCTTGTGTTTGTTACTAGGCTTCTCTTCTGTTGTATTCCCTGCTCTTCCTCCTGTGTCCGAAAATGCCACCATTATGCCATAGCCAGAACGTGTCCTGGATAAGTGAATTATAAAAAAGGGAAGTATCATCCCAAAACGAAAGTGCTCATACAATGGAAAGCCACTAGACATAAAGACGCAACATAGGAAAATTTATGGAATTTTGGAAAGCAGTATCCTGAGTTCATCCTTCCGGACAAGGATGTTGTTAATGGGGGGGGGGGCGCATGGTACGATCCTAAACCTCACAACTGGAGACACAAGACCCTGTTAAACTACTGCTCAGATATTCTTGCTAGTTTGTTTGTGATCTACTCCTTTTATTATGTGATTTCCTTCCAATTATCTACTCTTACTTTGGTGGAGAATTTAGTCAGAATAATGTCTAGCAATTCACGTTACTTTCTATTTGACTTTTTGATTATAATCAGCTATAAATGTTACTGCAGTACATGAAATAAACAACAATAAATATTTTGAGAACTTTCTCTTCCTCTGCTATTTCTTCTACTATTCTGT
>JAOQMP010000002.1:4697414-4725284 GCA_027563575.1 Erythroxylum pedicellare
TGTAAACCTATTCATGTATATATATATACTGCAGTCTCTAATAAAAGATATATAGAGCAAATAAGCTCTAATTCACAAAAACACGTAGCAAGAAAGTAACTTGGAATGATGGTTCATTAGCATCATATACAAGCATATACGTAATATGTACCAAACTTTTGAATTTCTAAACGGTAGATTGTCACATCATGCTATCAAATTTACCTGCCACACAGCTGACAACATCCTTGTGCTGTCGAATGCTCTGTACCATTCTTCCATCATTTAAGGAAATAACTTGAAAGCTGTTTTCCCAGTTACCGCATGAGATCAAAAAGTTCTCTGTTGGTGTTTGCATCGTTACAAAGCATTGTGCTCCGAGTTCAACATTTTCAGCCAATGCACTTCCAATTTTCCGAGCAGAAATAACATCAGAACCTACTCCAAAAAAGGGTTCCTGCAAAGTTTAAAAACTTTCAATGAACCATAAATTGACAGAACTAAAAAATTTCAGAACTCTGTGTGAAAAAAATATGTAACCTGGGAGCCAGAGAAGGTGAAATTGCCACCAGATTGCAATTGAGTTGTTAACCACATCTTAACTGACAAGGTCAGGCCTTGGTTTACAAGGATAATATTGGAGTCCAACAAGCCAACATATAGTACAGCTGATGGTGAGTAACTTGTACTAGACACAATGGATGTCAGATTGATAGAATCAGGAGCAAAGTATAAAGGATGAGCAATTGGAATTGGAGGTCCTCTTCTGGGATGTTTCTTGCGAAAAATCTGAATTGGTGTCTGGCCAAAATTTGCAATTTGGTCTTCAATTGCTGATCTCTGCAACTCATCTAACATGGTATCCAGATTGACAGCACCTTCGTATGTTAAATAATAAAATACGTTTGCAGCCTGCGATTCCATTTCATTCCAGGAAAATTGGTTAATACAACTCCAGCGAACAAAAAAGAACAAGTTAACTGCACAACTTAATAACTTAAGAGGAAAAGAATTGAATAATCTGACAATACCTCAACTGCTGGTTTTCCACGCTGCTTATAACCAAATATCAGATCAATCCAGTGGTGGAGATTTGAGCTCACATATTCACTTTCTAGTGCCTCTCGATTTTTGCTTATAAATAATTCTGGTGAACCCTGCAACATAAGGGACCCAAAAAGGAAATCCAATTAGAGACAAAGTGCCGTAAAAGTATACTGAATCATTTAAGATACACTGGTAATCCTCATTGGAATCTAACACAAATTAGCTGCTATCAACATAGTTCATAAACCTTGCTACAATTGGTGATAATATACAAGCAACATATAAGTAATCACTAGTCTTTGTAAACAATCAATGTCTAAATGGAGGTCTCAAACAGTGTTTATTCAAATCCCAAGGAATTTCCATCTCAAGCAGCTCCAAAATTGAAAGGAAACTACATATCATATCCGAAAAAGCCCTCATGCCAGCACTCTTAGAGACCCAGTGGTTCTAAGATAAGGTTAACCAAACAAAAAATCCTCGAAGGAAATTTAGATTCTTTGTATGGAAGATCTTTCATATTAGAAGTGGATTGTACCCTCTTGGTGACTTTTAAAAGTTAAATTGAGCCATTTCTTATCATATCAACAATTACAGATGGAAAAAGGAAAAGAAATCAGACATTTGATAACTAAAATTTCAGACAGAAAAACATAATACACGAGACAAGGAAAAAGAAAATCAATCAGTTATTTGATGCTTAAGAAATAGATATTTGCTTATCAACCTTTACAAAAGACCAAGAAGACAATTTTACATTTGCATAAAACATAGACCTGCCAGTTATTTGATGCTGATATTCTTCTTTACCAAGAGCATACAATAGATAAACATCTGAAATCAGCTTCATTTACAACAAAGAATAAGAATTCAACAAATTAAAATGATCAAACATGCTATTTTGTCCCATGTATGGTGACCTCACCAAAGTTAATCAAATAAGAAAGACATAAATTCCACAAAAGTTTTTGAACCATTACAATAATACTAAAATTAGGTCGCACGTTAAACAACAAACCTTAGCCCAGGGAGGCAAACAAACATCACCCAATGGTTCTCCATCTTGTTTGACCCCCAGGTGATAAGAATTTGAATTAATCAAAAACTCTGGCATGTAAAAGAACTCGGGTATCAGCTCCTTGACATCACTTGTATTAGAAAGGCAGTTTCTATATGTGGCCTCAATGCTTTGGAAGAGACGGTCCGCATGGTCAAATTTTCCACCCTGATCAGAGAAAATTGCTAGTAAAGTTGCTGAACTTTAGGGAAAAAATGACGAAATGAGACAACTTCCAATATGTTATGGACATAGATTCTAGTATCAAATATACATAAATTATATTTAAAGGCAATTTTTATGCTTATGAGAAGCAAATTATAAAATACTTTTCTTTTACAATACAATAACACAGTTCTACAATGGTGGAACTCTAAAGTCATCATTAAGTTCATAGTGATGAAACTTTCAATAAACAAACAACTTGTCAATTTTTGTGAAGAGATCTCAGGATCAGCACTCAATCAAGGAAAAATGGAGTGATAAAAGGGAATGCTATTTCTGGAAAGAACAAAAACCAAATGCTGTCATTGAACTTATGTTCACAATGTTTCAATCAGACACTAGAAACTGATACTATATACCATTTGTTAAAGAACGCAAAGATCACTGTTAAGTTTGCACGTATAGACAATCATAAATATGGATTTAAGTTCTGTTTGCAACATTTGACTGCTTCTCTTATAATGGAATATTGATTGTTCTTCCACTGCAACACCAAAAAGAGTGATTTGCATATTCTGCCAAAGAATATTCAAATGATTAAGTCAGTACCTGTAAATTCCGGTGAAGAGATGTGAATGGCTCCAATCTAAGAAGGTAATAGAGGACAATCCCCATGCTTGAATAGTGGGATCCATAGTAAAAACTGCACAAGTAAAGCAAGCACTGGCATGCATCAGATATACTAACACAGGATATATTTGCGAAACCACCAACTCCCTTCAAAATGTATGCCTGTATTACCTAGGTATATCAGGATCGGAGAAGTTGCGATATCTATCCTCAAACACCTGTACAGGAAATCAACCAATAAGAATTAATTTGCAAAGTTCACTTAGACACATTCATGCCCATTTGTTCTCTAAGGAGACAAATACCTCAAACCGTTTTGAATCCAGTGCCCCAACAGGTTTGGTAAGATCTCTAAATGTTGTTGACTTGTTAAAATCAAGAATATCTGATGAATAATCAGCCAAAACCCAAGGGAAGACAGGATACTGTGTTAAGTCATTATATGATCTTCCAGCCAGAGTATTCAAAACCATTAGGTACTCAAAATTTGTTATATCCCTTCTTCTCCAGCTCTCTCTGGCGATTTCAGCCAACTCCAACGCTACACGTCTATCAACAAATGAAATAATACCGCTCTTGTCTTTACTACCTTTTGGATACAAGAATTCGTTTCTTGTAGTAACAATTAAAGTACCAATTTCTTTTGCATCCTTCTGTGATGCAAAATTAAAAAATACGGGTGCAACTGAATCAGCAAAGAAAGTCTCTATTGCAGTGTATCTAAGAAGATAGCGAGTCCAGTGGACAGCTTTTATCTAGAAAATCAGAACAACAGAACAATTCGTTCAGATTTTGCAAATGAGATAAAATAATAAAGAAGTATAAGGAAAAGTTTTTGCAAGTTGCTTACCTTGCCAATGTCCCATCTTCTATAGCGCTTAATATTTTTTACATGTCTATTATCCACATTTCCCTTCAACAAATCTAAATTGTCAACAGACATCCCCTTCTCAATACTCAAATCAGTATGTGTAAGCCAATTGAGTGACTTATGTTTCTCTGCAAGTCTGGTTCTATCATTATCGCTTGAAGCATTTAAGTTACTGAATATAGAAGCACCTCCAGTACCTTCAACCAAAAACTCACCAAAAAAGTGCAAGACATCTTTCATAATGACCAACTTCCCGGCCAATTTCCTCTTCAGAGTGACAAGTACACAAGGAACTGACAAAAGAATCTGAAATAATGGTCCTTACATGAGCAATGACAGAATAATATGCACTATATATTTCATATAAAATGCTGAACTTACCTCACTAGTTTCCTTCTCTGATGACAAAGAAGAATCTATTCTGTCTTGTACTATATTTTTCTGATCACTGTTGCCTTTAGATAGCTCAGAACACTCACTATCAAAGGCATCCTCTGGAATGGATACCTTTTCCCCACTAGATTCAGCATCATTTTCGCTCACTTCTAAGTTCCACTCATCAGTTATTCTGCGAATTCCTTTAAGAAGAAATCGCTTCATTTGTTCAGGAATATGGCCCACATAACCAACTTTACTTTCGTCAACACAAGGAGTATCCTCAGTGCTAGAGGCAGTGGAAGAAGGATGACAAAGCTTGTCATCAAAATGATAATTTTGTCTTAATTTGGGCCTACGCCGCCACGTATCCTCTGTCTTATCAAGTTTCCAATGTCGTGCAGCACAGTTTGGAAAAGGATTAGTTGACCATGGACCTCTCTCATCAATCAAAGTGCGCAACATATGTATCCATTTTTCCTATCAAAACAGAACTGCTTGTTAATGAGAATAGAAGGGCAAAACATAAGATTTCACTGAAAGACATGCAAGGTCGCAAGAGATATCATCAGTTTTACAAAAGGATATATGTGCACGTACTGCAATATTTTGCTGATGCTCCTCATGAGCAAGTTGAAATACAGCTCTTCTGCTGTCATCCGAAGCAAGAATTGCACTCAAGCTACTCTGTATCTCATCTTCAAATGCTTTTTTGTTAACTGCTTCAATAGAGGAATTTTCATCCACCCTAACACGAAGCTCATGCAACTGCCGTGAACGGTCTGATGTCAATGTCTTTATATATTTTGCCTCATCAGAAACCTGAAGATTCAAATTTTTTAAGAAAATACGTAGTCATAAAGGAGGAATGTAAAAATATGGATAAATAGTCTCTGACAGACTTCATTGCCCATCAAATGAAGCATGCTCTAGATGGAAAATAAAATTATGCACATTTAGCAGAAAATGTTTTCCTTGGTGCAAAAGAATCAGAAAAGAACGCAATCTAAGATGTTTTCACACATATAAGATGGGGTTATGTTATGCATTATTTGTTCTTTACTTTCTGTGCCGTAGTAGTATGAATTATGCCTGCAAATATGTGTCAATAAGTTCAGAAGCGAGTCATCTTCTTTCACGTGAAGAACAAGCTTAACATCTTGTAAACTTGAAGATGATATGGTAAAAACAGATGGGCTCAAATTAACTGGCATCTCCAGTTGCAATTTTTTCACCGAACCAACTTAAATTTAGGAAAAAAAAAACTTTTAAAACTCCCGTTTAAGATTCGCCACAAGCTCTATTTACACTAACCTTTTCTTGTATGCCCAAAGGTCTAATGAATCCCTGTCCCTTTCTTCAAAAAAATTTTTGGCTTTTTGCTCATAACCTCTGACATTTAAATAAAGGAAACATAGAACTAAGTAAAAAAGGACTCTAGCTCTTTCATTTGTTTTTTTTCTTTTGGCACAATGAACCATAATAAGAAAAAGAAATGGTCAACAAGCATCAGGATAACAACAAATGCAATAAAACAAAGACAAAATACTCTTATGAATACAAACCGCAGCAAGTACTCGATCCTTTTGAATTATATTATGAATTGAGCCTGTATCTTTCAAGTTACTTCCAGAATCAGAAGAGTCATCTCCAACCACAATGGTAGTAGCAAGCATTGATTTTCCGCAGTTGACTGTTTCCCTTATCAAGTGTGATATAACATGAAATCGAGCACCATCTTCCAACACTCCATACTGAGACCTTACAGCAAGCAAAGCCCTAGATATATTGAAAACTAAGAATATAATTTCGCTGTAACTGGAACAAATCCATTTGAACATCTAAAACCAACAAGTATGTGAGAGGTAGATTAAACTTTTACCAGATAAAAAGCTGCAGTCTGCTCTTACTTTGCTCATCATCAGCCACCAAAAGTGATGGAAAAAGTGAAATGATCTGTTGCACACACCGTGATGCTTTTTCCAGGGGAGATTTACAAAGATAAAGTATTGCAAGTCGAAAAATAATTCTTGGACACCTCTCCCCTCTTAAAAGCATGGCCTTGTCAGTAGTTTTACTTGGCTTTCCCCCCAAGGCATTTCCAATCCCTCCAGACACAACAACTGCAGCCATTTCTGCAGCAGGAATGTTCAGTGATTCTACAAGGCCACGTGCTCTTTGACTGAATGATGGTCCCACTGTTGATGATGATTTTGGTAATGTCTTGCTTGGTCCCTTACCATTCAGGTTACTGATAATAATCCACAAATTATCATACAAATTCCACCACTTATCATCCATTAAATCATCTTCCCGTGTTTCTGGGCCCTCACTACCCGATGGGTCTCTAGAAAAAAAAAAATTCCACGAAAGGTTGCATGAATAACAATTTAATACAAATGTTGCAATGTATTTCTAAGTCTAAAAAGAGATCACTTGTGTCACACCATGCAACACAAAAGTTTTAGGCTGTTGAATGAGGACCAAGAAATAGTTCAAATATTATTCTAGAACACCCCTTGCCACAAAGAGTGGACAAATACAACAACTCACACATCCACCAGAAATATGATAAAGACATAGCTTAAACTTGAGACCTTGCCGTCAAACAAGGCTCTAATACCACCTTAGAAAACAATTCAGCCCAAAAGCTAAGGAAATTGGGTGAGAACCATAAAATGGTTCGTATATGGCAACACACGGAAAAGGATTTGGCATACGAAAAGCAAATTGCAATGATTGGTATTGACATTCAGGCTTTAGCATCAAAAGTGGAGAAAAAAGTTATCCAATACTTAGCACTTCATGCACCTTACAGTTATTTTCAAGCTTGACATCCGTATCAAAGCAAAAGAAACAAATATTGATCTCCTATTGGACAATTTAATACACAAATAGAGGATGAAAATACAGATACATACAAAATAAATGAGAAATATATCAGTAATACCTGGATACTTTATTATCAAATTCTCCTTGCAGGACCTCATACAATGCAGAACTATAGTCTCTCTGACTTTCTAATTCAATTGCATCAAGAGACATCTCAGAGCCATTTACTGGAAACTGCAAGATTAACAGAAGATAATTTTGTACTACTCCCCACCTATAAAAAGCAATGGTACATCACAATACTCTATCTCAAACCGAAACAATAAGGCAATAGCTCCTGAAGTAGAAAGATAAAGTTATCTTATCATAAAACTATTTCAATAGTCAATATCATCCTTCAATCACACAGGTAATTTACTTCATAGGAACTCACTTAAGGAGAAATTAAAATGAAAAATAAATCATTTATCTAACCTGAAACATAAAAAGAATGCTAAGGTGCTAGATACTATATGTGGTTGATGCTGAATATTATGGTAAAGAAATGAAATCTTGAATAGACCAAAAGACTGAAGGGAAAGGATAATATAACATGACAATAGTTAGACTGATGGGTGTCTATAACTAGATACAACCACTAAAAGCAGACATACCAGACAGCCTGCCACTTTACCACTTGTATTTAATAGTTCAAATAATATCAGACATACCGGTATCCTATGCTCAGTTTCAGAGATGACCATCTCATCGACCAAGCGAAGAAGGAACAATGTATTGTCCCGGCATGGTTGTGCAGCAAAAATATTTTCCTGAGAGGAAAAGCCTACAAGCATTTTTGTCAAGTCCAGGTATATATCGCGAAACAAGTAGCGATATGCAAGGCCACCCTGCCAAAATTAACATCAAAATGAAGATCACCATGAAACTGGAGGTAAAATTAATTATGAGGACAACTATATAACACGTGGATTCTTCTACCACTAGAACAGAACATACTTGCTCACAGTGCATAATTAGGAAATTTACAGTCTCTTCCAGCTGCTGCCAGCCACCTTTCACAGAGTGAACACAATGACAAAGAACAATGCAATATAGATTCCTTATCAACTCCTGTTCAAGTATCTTATTGTTGTCTTCATTCTGAGATACAGGCTCGTAGAGTTTAATCACATCAAGCTTTACAGAAGCCATTAGCCAAGCATTCCACCCATATTCCTATTTGCAAGTTCAACTGGTCATAAAGAATTGAAAAACCAGAATAATAATGATGAATAAAATCCGTACCATCAGAGCTTCAATATTTGAAGTATTTGAATCAAGTAAATCAAGCAGATCTTGAATTATTTTTATCCTTGCTGATACATCCTCACAGTTTGACAAGAATCTGAAAATGAGAACCAATATCTGAGGAAGGAAAAATTGAGAATTATTTCCTTTACTTTTTTGCTTCTGTAACACCTGCAACATCAAATTTTTTTTTTAAAAAGCAGTTAGAGAGATGTTTTCCCTGGCGTACCATTTGCACAACTCCGAAAATGAACACCACAAAAGGCCCATTCCTAGTTCTTTACCTGTTTAGGACTAGCTCCACCAAGAAGAACATCAAAAAAGGTGGCACACAAGTTATCTGTTAGCGGAAATCTGAACAATCGATCTGAGATGGAAGAGAAACTTGGCTGCATCCTTAAACTGATCTTTTTCTGGGTTTCTGACAGAGCTCTAGACTTTCCTACTGGAAGATTGAAAAATCTCAACCCTTTCTTCTCAGATGGTAAACCAACCATAAGCCTCCCCAAAAACTGCAGGCCAAGCAATCTGATAGGCTCATATTCCCTATTAGAGAGACATAAATCATGATATTATTAGGTCATAATAGTCAAAATTGACTTTGCAAAGAGAATGAAATTATATGTATAACAAAACACAAGCTCACGTAAAGAACTGCTTCTATTTAAGGGTGCACTAAGTTCTTTTGGTTTCCTAAACGTACTAGGTTTCAGATTTTCTTCTATAATCATTTTCTGACACAAAATAAACATTTAATTTTATTATACAAGAATGCTAGCAAATGAGAGCTTCTAAAGTTGACCTAGAACAAGTCATTAAATGAAAAATACTCAGAAGCTGAGATTTGAGCCATAGTGATTCTAAGATATAGTCGGTGTATATCAATCAGACTACTAACTTGACTAGCATCCCCATATTTGTTCAAAACCAACCAAGAATGTATATTCTTCCGTGGCTTTATCTATATATCAATATAAGTGCCAATTTTCATTATCAGCAAGTTGCCAATCCAAATGTACTGAAGTACCTATACCGCAGCATATTATTAAGAAGCCAATTAATTTCCTTGGAAAGTTTGAAATTGAAAAAAAACTGAATGAACTCTGGAAATAAGGTATACCTGTGAAGGAGATTAACAAAAATGTGGCAACCACCAATCAGATTGACTTGTTCAAGAAAAGCAACAAGCAGCTGCTTTTGAGAAAGGGCACGAATGATCATATGAAGGACATCCTCAATGCAAGCCATATCCTGGCTAGTCTCAAAAAACGCTATGAGGCTTTTTATATCTGCTATTGCAATGCTGTGCCTGCATATGGCAAGATTTTACCAAGAAACTTTTTAAGAAAGAAAATTAGCAATTAACCTACATTAACATAATGGATGGTCAAGCCAAGTTATTTGGCGATAGTACCACAAACACAAATGAAAGCCCCCTTAAAGTTGGAGTGAAGTTCCAATGGTGGGAAGAAGAACTTTTATTTGTATAGCCCAGCCCAAAACATATGCGCATAAACTCACAAATGCAAAGATGAAAACAAAGAAAGAATAACAGCATAGAAAGTTAAGAAGTACAAGCAACTCAATATAAGTAAAGAAAAGAGAAGTGACATGCAAGACAGGTTATACCTAAGGCTCATCTCTCCAAGACTCAATAAAAGAAGACGAATTTTACGTATTTCTTCTTTATTAGGTCTCTCTCCAATAACTTGTTTGGTAGTAGGATGCAAAAGAGGCTTGCTTCCAAATGCACTACGAGATTTTGCATTATCCCAATAAAAATGACGAATTATATCAATAACAAGTGGAAGCTGACAGAAACTTTTGAGCAACCGTGGGTCACTATCAAATTGCTGCACAAGAAACATGTACAGTTCTCGCTGCACCTTGTAAGATGTGTAGAGCCAGATTAGAGGATTAAGAAATATGCTAGATATAGCATCTTTGACAAGTAGCTCAGCTAAACCTGAACCACAAGAAAGAAAAAGCTTGATCAAACGGTGATCGAACAAGAATAAAAATGACTAGAGGATTCAGAGAACAAATCAGCTGTCAATTAACAGAAACTATTTTAGAAACTTACTGCAGTTAGAAACAACATTGAACAGATGTTTCATTGCTGAAAGTGTTTCCAAATTAAGCTGCTCTGGCGGAACTGATTGCAACAAAAATCCCAGTATTGGAAATCCAGAAAGAAGATGCATTTGTTGTTGATTTGATACATTTTCATCCAAGACAGAAGCTATAAGTTCAACAACCTCAGCTGTCAAACGGTCTTTTGGGATGGGTGTAAGAACTACATGGTCAGAGGATGTATTCTCTTCACAATCAAATCTATCAGACTGGGCTATGAGGGGGAAAAATACAGATACACCACCAACACAGTAAATTATCTGTTGAAGCAATCGTCGCGAACACAACTGTGTACCAACCATAACAGCTGCTTCAAATGATTTCCTATCCAATCCATGATCCGATACAGGTGAAACATTAAACAATTTTCGACCACCACTAGCCTGGAAAGGGGAAAATGGTCACTAATTGGCTAAACACAAGGGAAGCATTAAAATATTAAATTGCCATGGAATGACAGAAACCTGAGCATTGAGTCCAAATATAATCTTTGATGCTAGACCATCTTTAGAATCCAGGACATCGCTAGGCAATGGGATGTCATGAAATGGTGTGGCTTCATTATCAAGGAATGAATACATATAGCTTGGTCCCAAGGAATAGATACCCTGGACTTGCTCAGATGAAATGGCATCAGAAAAAAGGTACACAGGACCAATCTGACCATGAAAAGGGAAGATATCTTGTATGGTCTCAAAAGTACTAGTCTCCTCATTTTGAGACAAATCAATTTTCATTCCAATGATACAGCTTGTCAAAAACTCATTGACCTTTGGATATCTGAACATGAAAAGATCCAAATCATGGAAGAATCATCAAAAGCCAAACTGTTAATAGAATGAATAACAGGATAAGGGATAGAACCTGCATTTTTCAGATGAAACAAGATTTGCATCAACATAACATTTCAACATGCTACCACCAGAAAATGCCCTTCCAATGCTGTGAGTTATACAAAGAAAATGCCATTTCTTCCTGATTAGATTAGTTTGCAGTTGAACGCACTGTCGCCTTAGATTAATCGACTGCAAGAGGCATGAAACCATATGTTTACTTATGAAACTCACAAAAAGGTTTATAGAATTCACAATGTGCAAGGAAATCAATTACTACTACTAAAAGAATATTTAATTATTCCTTCTCTCAAATCTTCAGTAAGAATATGAATTGCCACCAATACTCAAAAACTGACCTCATAAGTAAGCCTGTCCTTTCCAAGCAATGCAATGCATCCTTTTCCATTTTCACTAAGGAAACTGAAAAGAGTCATTGTTCCGTTTCTTGGGAAGTTTTCTACCCTAAGCCAACATGAAAATGTAAAACCCTTAGTGACAGGCCACTGGACAGGTGTTTTAATTCTGATACCCTGCAACAATACAAAAGAAAAGATATAACAGTCTGAGCATAGTCAGATCTAACTTAATAGAATAATTGACATGACAGGGAAACAAAACCACAGACAGACAAGGTACACCTACTCTCTCAGACGTCCAATATGCAACAGAATCTTGAATCCTATGTAATTAAAGCAGAACCTAAGTTGAACAAGAACATAAATGTAATATGGTCATCATTAACTTTGCAAATTAGAGTTTAATGTTTAGCTAGTTCCTTGTTAATTTAATGATCAAAGGAAATTCATTTTGGAAGAACAAGGAACACAACCCTTGAAATAAAGGAAAAATCCCAATCCAACCTATTAAATATTTGGACAGAAAAAAAGTATTGTCCCCTAGGAATCAAATATTTTAAAACTACAGCTGCAAGGGTAAGAGCAGTTTCTCATATAACTCTGTTACTTTTAACTTTACCAACATATTCACTGCCAACAAGAAATCCTCGCAATTAAATCAAATGAAATTCAGCCAAATGACACCCCCTACATCGCATTGCTTTGCATACATGAAACAAAGTCCTTGCATGACATTTACAGCTCAACAAGCACCAATATCTTAGGCATCTCTAATATGGTACAAACAGTAACCAAGAAAGATTATAAATCTCATGAGTAGCTTTTAGGAAATCATAGAGACTCACAGAATCAATCCCACTTAGGTCGAAAAAGGCAGTTGGTCCTTTCTCATTTAGCATTGATAAAACAGTAGTCAACAATAGTGAGCAGTACTGCTGCTGAGTCCACACTTTCTCACTTCGTAGGAGAGAGAAGATTTTCCGAATATCCTTCCCAGATATGCTATGTCCACCAATGACCTGAATCAACTGTGCGATTTTCAATATTACATCATCTTTATCTTCTTGAGAAAACCAATCCAGAAGAAAGTTGAGCATCCCTGCTCTGACACATGAAGCTCTGTTGGAAATTGAATCCTTGAGCAGTTGCTGGAAAACATTGAGACCATAGTTCCGCATAGAGTCACTGCTCTGCCCAATCAGAAAATAGCAAGTAATGACCCAGAATGATATTGGATAGAGCCAATTTAAGCAAAATAACTGATTGAAAAGGATTATAGAATAACTTGTCAAAGGCAAAAATTAGAAAGTCAGAATTGGAAGAAAACTCTGAACTAAACAAGATAAAGACAGAAAATAAACCACAAACCTTCTGTAGAACCCTCAGATACAGTAAAATCACGTCTTCATTCTGAATCAAAATCACAGAAAAGAACTAAGATGAGAAACATGAACCAACAATTTGGGCAAGAAAGAAGTGACCTTTAATTATGATTCGTAACTTCCAATTAATCAACAAAATAACATCTCTACCAGAAACAAAATAAGGCCTTCAGATTTTTAAAGGTCACCTTTATGAGCATATTTGACTTCCCATCAAATTTCCCATCAACAAGCATATCAAGAAGGGCATTCAGAAGTGCTTCACTTGGATTCCATTGGCAAAAGTCTAACAGCAAACTTTGCATTGTCTGATAGCCCTTACCAACTAAAGCTCTAAAAGCAGCCTGCAAAAGTTGTGAATTTTCATGTTGCACTTTCAAAAGGTTATTTTTTGGGTATGCGAATGTCAGAGAGAGAGAGAGAGATAAAACATCTAAACATGGAATGCAAGAAACTAATGGACTAACTGTGGAAGGAAAGACAACAGACGTAAAGAAACAACATGGATCTACAATCAACAGAATCCCAAGGGATCACAAACTTCACAAGTTGCCAATACAAATCACACCGATCCAAATTGTCATTTTGAAAGCTCAACTAAGGTTTTCCCTTAATCCAGTCACATTTAAATTTTTTTACTCTAAAGGTTTTCCCTTAAATCTTTGTTCCAGTCACACTTAGCTGTTATATGATTATTGACTCCTAGTAATCATAAAACTAAGCGGCTGGCAAATTATTCAGTAACTCCAAGTGATGAGATCTGAAAACACACAAAAGAAAAATGTTAACATGGAACTTGCAAGCTGTGCGTAACATGCATTATGATGCAATACATTCTAACCCAAAGATATTGAAAATAGTTTAAGATCAGGAAACATTTCACATATAAGCTGCATAGTGACTACTCTCCACACAAGTACCACTATCAGAGGTACTATCCCTCATTGCCCATATAATCTGACCCGAGTTCCTCATCAACATCCTTCTTGAAGGAGATCCTCACATTCTTCTCTGAGGTATTTTACATATCCAAGCCCATAGACCCCCCCGGTTAATCTAACACATATAGGTTACCTGTCAACACCAAAATTGTAATTGAAAGGCATATGCATCCAAACATATGTACTGACCACCATCCAACTGAACAACATCTGAAGCACAGTACCAACTATTAGCTATTTACTTTGCTCTAACAGCATATAGTTTCAATGATTAGAAAAAAAGTCCAAACACAATAATTGAAACAAGGTAGAAAGAAAATTCATGTAAACCAATACAAGAAAGAGAGAGAACAAAATGGAAGAGCAGATAAGGAAGTACCTTTGAAGCATCATTACTTGCAAGGAGACATGTAAGAGTCTGAAGGACATTTAAAACTAAGCATTCTCCATTTTCCACATCAAGATTACCATTTAGCAATGATACAACATGCAAAAAGCATTCACCATCTCGAAACAAGGTCTGATAATACTGAATAAGCAAAAGCTTGATTAGACATTAGGAATTAATGGAAAAATCAGATCATATACCCTAAACCCCAGAAACCTAAAACAGACCATCTGGAAGTAAAGCAAATTTAGTAAGAATGTACCCCAGGATCATTCATGAGCATCTCTCTCATTCCAATCAATAGATCAATCGACAAGTCCACAAAATGTTTTTCCCTTTCCTTGATTTGAGTGAAAGTTTCTAAATATTTCGAACACAACTGTAACTTTGCTTTTTGATCTTCCACAGATGATGGTGCCAACTGAAGAGGTAGAAAAAGATCAATTTTTACTTCACTTACTAACAAGAACACCACATAATCCAACAAAAGCATAAAGAAATACCTTCATCAGCTCCAGAATATACTTGAGCACATAATTTCTGGTGTCTTCTTCCCAAAATAAATCAAACAAGCAATCTATACAACTCAAATCATGTAAAATATAACTTCTTGCATCCTCTGCAATCGAGAAAAAATCTGCAAAAAGCCCCATGCATGTCCGCATGCATTCAAGCCAGCCTCGAGGTGTCTCATGGTCGTTGGATTTTTTAGCACCATGAGTTGGAAGGATGTTATTATCAACAGAAGGGCTCATGTTAATGCACCTTCTAGACTCTTTGGATTGGATGCAAGCAACTCTGAGCACACGCGAAGGTGCAGCAAGTGTCTTAAAGGAGGTAACAGTTCTCTCTGATGAAAGCTGCAGTATACGAACTAGACTCTTTGCAAGAATATTGGCAATCTCGGGGTGGCAAGCACATTGCTCAAGTGCATCCAATAAAGCAGATAATTCAGGCTTCACGAGAGAAAAATTACAGCAGAATTAGATGATTATTTAACTGCAGAACCTAGATCAATCAACCAAGCACCTGCCCTAGATCATCAATAACAGGCTTCTGGAAAAACAGCTGAAAAAAGTAAGCACCAAAAGAAACGTTTAAACTGCATTCTCAATTACCTGTCATCATTACTCTCAGTTCTATTTTCAAGAAGCATATTACACCACTAAATACCAAAACCACAGGTCCCACCCTCCAACCAAAAAACTAGTGCATGCAAGCATAGGCCCACAACATTGGAAAACATAATTCACAACATCAAGCAATTCTGATTCTAGTGACCAGAATAAAGAATGTCTCTACAGTCCCATAAACAAGGTGCATCTGAGAGTATGGTTTCGAGAACCTGTATTTTGAGCCAAATGGAACCTTACAAGTGTTGGTAAAGTCAAACCATAGCATTTTCCAAATGCAAAATAACTCTGAACGCAGATTTGGAAAATACAGCTATTAAGTGTGGTGGAGTAACTGAAGTGTGAAAATTGAGTTTCAATATTGTTTTATAATGTAAAACATCACTTAAAATTTGAAGTTATTGCATCAAACCGGAATTCTTTTCTTCTTGCATGACACCTAGACCTCCTGCAACCATAATTCAACAAAACCACTCTAGACCTCCTGCAACCATACTTCAACAAAACCACTAGACCAATAACCTGGGTAGTTTCACCATTATGGAGATGCTGAGCAACTGTTCCTAAGCCCTCAGCCCTCTCCATTTTCCCACTTCATTAACAGTAAAAGAAGAGAGTTTCAAAAGTGTAAATGCAACATGAAATGAACAGAAAACCTAAACACACGTTGATTACAGAAAAGGTCAGGAAAGTGGAAAGTATGAAGGGACAATTCCTATGGGAAAACAGATTTCACGATTCCATAAATCAGGATTAGAGCATCTAAAACAGTAAGACACAAAAACACCCATTCATGACTTGTAAGATAAGCAGCAAAATATAAGGAAAAGAATCCCTACCAAATTATGGACACTCCCATTACAAGTCGCTGCAAATTCCAGAAATGAGATCACCTCCATTTGGAGAATTTCCATGCAATCAGACTTTGTTTGGCTGTCACTGCTACTAGAGACAGAAGTCATTTCAGCCTTGCCTGCAGATCCTTCATCACAAGTCAAATGCTCTCCAGAAATTTCTTCCAAAGCTGGTCTGAAATAGAAAAAGTTCTCCGAGAATAGAAGGTCCCATATTCCTTCTTCTCTGTATGTTTCAAGAGTTCTAGGTGATGAAACAAGAACCCTCTTAAAAATATCAAGAACAGAATGCTGTAGGGCATTGACAAAGACCCTGCAAATAAATATAATGATGCAAATATGAAGGATATGAGAATATATTGAACAGATGATGAGAAAACCAAGCACAGTAGAGTTTAAAAGTCACTAGTTATGACGCCTGGATTGAGATCCATACTAAACAATCACCTTAAATGGCTTGGCAACTCATTTTGATTTGAACAAGCCTTCAGGCAAGGGAAGACTATAAGAAGAACCCGCATAACCCACTTAATTGAGAGTTCACTGTATGCTGAAGAGATTGACATGGCAGCTCTTCCAGAACTCACTTGGACCTTACGGGATTTATTATTTTCTAGAGAAGCCACAAAAGAACAGAGAACCCCACTCATACTGACAACATATTCATTCCAAAGCTGAGAATAAGACATGTTTGCAGAAATAGGAAATGAAGTTTCCATTTTTGCATGGTTATCATTTTTCAAGTCAGAAAAGAGTAGCTGAACATCCTTCTGTGAAGACGTATCCTTGTTCTTCTGCTTGTGTTCGTGAAGCATGAAGGCAAGTGAACAAAAGCTATTAGCAAATTTGTGAATTCTTCCATTCTCACACAGGAATTGCAAATTGCTCAAATTACCAGATCTAAATACAAGTTAAGGATTAAAATTTTTAACAAATGCATGAAAGCATATAGATATACGAATTGATGGACTGTTAAGGCGATGAAAATATGAAGGGTGAGGAATGCTTGGGATCCAAATAATTACAAACTTTGAGAATAAATAAGCAAGTAAATCAGAAACTAAATTCATGAGAATGTAAAACTTCCTGAACTCATCAAGATCAGACAACTTGAAGGATACACAGCCTCCCTTAGAACTGTCAAAGAAAGAACATGGAGCTGCAATATTTTCAACAAGGAATTCCCGTCACTGCAATAACATTACAATACCAAAGATCAAATATTGAGAAGTAGAGAGAAAGATAAAGAATTCAAAGTTCATCTAAAAACACAAAGGCAGGCATGTCTGCTCAAATCTACGAGCATGTCAGATCTTAAAATGAAAAAGACCCTATTAAGAATAGAGATGAGTTTGAATATAGCAACATCTGGATAAATAAGCTTCTGCTAATTTATCAAGCTTGGCAACAATCATGGCAGCTTAGACAAGCAATCGACTCGGTTAACATGGCAGCTAACAGCCATAATTGTAGATTGGAGGTTTGAGTGTTTCCCCAACATACTGCAAGGTTTCAGTTTCAAATGGCTGGTAGAAGGGACAGTGTTTCACCAGAACTTATCAAAGTCGCAAAGACATAAAAGTCAGCATGTCAGCTCAGATAAGGAATTGCATACCCTAGTTAACTAGGTGACCTGTGTATATCTGCAAATGTTGCACTTTCCTTTCTGAAGCCTCCCCGTCTTAGCATAGTATAAACTTTAAATTAATATGATTTGTAAGCTATAATTTAATCAGTACAGAGAGGAGGAGATGGTAATAGATTCAAATATAGGAGCTTACAACTTTTATGGTATGACCAATTATCTCAAAGGAAACAATATAAGCATATCAGATGTGCATAAAACAAGAACCAAAAGAACAACATTAACGGCATAGAAAGAAAAAAAAATATTTTGAATAATATCATGAGATTCAGATTGAAATCCAGATATCAAAGATAAATAATTTGGAAAATATAGTCATCAAAACATTCGGGTACCTATAGTACTAATCTATGATCCTACGTAACAGATGTATAACAAATTGTTCAGCAAAGTAGTCATTATCGTTTCAGCACTAAAAAGTGGAGTTTGCATTTTATGTTATAGGCTACCTTCGCTCTTCCACATATGATGCATTCTTCAACAACATGCTATTTATTGATGGGAGGCCTAATCCATCCAATACCACTTCAAGCCCTCCAATACTTTTAAAATGATTCTGACCACGTGGATTGTCAGACAGTGCTAACAGAAGGGTCCTCAAAGTCAAGCACTGAAGTGAAACATCCGTCCATTGTTCTTTCATGCTCAACCGTCTGATGACACGCAACAGCTCTGAAACACAACTTCAGAATATGAAAATTTGAATAGAAGGCCACAAAATTGTTCACAAAAGCTTCTACTTCATATTGGATCAAGTAATAGGGCATTGCACATTGTGTATGTAAAATTCAAAACTTAGTGACTGATATATTTAAGTGGAATTGTTATTGAGATGGATTCACAGAATATCAATCACTAAAACAAGTTACCACTATGATAAGTTGCAAAGGTTTTCAGCATAGTGTTGGAGTGTATTTGCAATTTACATCATTTCACATAAACTATGAACCTCAGGAAGTGAAAAGACGAAGCACAGAGAAACTCAGAAACGCCTACCTTACCTACTAACCAGTTAAGGCCCCCAGCTTCCATCACAGACACAACTGCTTTCTGATGCCAATCTTGCCTTGTTTCATTAGGAATTTTAGAAACATTAGACAATTCAGCTGAAGATGGACCCCATCTAGCAACAAAATGCTGTGTGTAACCACTGTACAGCTTATCTTTCTCATGCATATTGGTATTCAAAGCAATAAAGCTACATATTATTGAGACAACATGTACTAGAACCCATTGCAGAACTCCTATCATCTCTATAACAATGTTAGACAAATTTTCATCTCCAGATAATCCACCAGTTATGGTTTTCAGTTGGACGACAGCCCCTGAAATTTAAAATGATAGCATCAGATAGTGACAACACTCATGAGAGGGACAAACTTATTTTTGTGAAACAATAGTACTATTTAAGGAGCATGTATCAAGGAATTAATATGAAAGGTATTGCCATAAGGGGCATATCATGGCTAAGGCCTAAAACAAAAGCCTCGGTGTAGGAATAACAGAAAGGTGACAGAGTTTCAAAGAATAGCAAATAGCTACGTTACCTTTCATCAGCGCAGTTAGTTTTTGAATTCCACCGTAGTAGCCAAAAACACTGCAATTATGCAATGATCGAGTAATTACTGATAAAGCATCCAACACAAGCAATCCTTCAGAAATATTGTTCATGCTGGTGGAAGCCCCTGATGAGTCAGCTCCAGCATGCACACCACCAGCATTTACTGTGTGAACAAAAATACAAAAAATTAAAACAGTAGCAGGTGATATAACCAAAACAAGGTCAAAAAACACTGAAAAGAGTATGGAGACCAAAGAGATTAACAATCACCTACATATTATCTCTGTTAGGTGTCAACCAAAAGGTGGCAAATAATAAGAACAGTGAAGAACACATGTTTAGTATGAATTATCAATAGAACCAAACACTCCAAAAGTTAAAAGTGATCAATGGCACTAAGGGCCATGCAGTATAAAGCTTTGTCACAGCATTCCAGATGGCACAAATGATGATACCCCTGACTTACTGGACACTGAGGGTGAAAAGATGCCTGACAATGATGGATAAAATTAATCATTAGCTTTGGGAAAATGTCCTTTAGAATTTGATATTAAAGGATTTAGGAGATCTCATATCCTGGTTGAAATTAGCAAATATCAAATGTGTCATAGGTCTGAGCTTTTTAATATTTCCAAGTACTTGCAGATCTCTCAAAATTAACTGCTAATTGATGCACAAAACTTCAACCAAGCTCACAAAGAGTTGGTGAATAGCCAATTCATGCCAGATATCAATTTTATTTACCAATTCCTTAATTTAGAAGTTGTTCAAATAGGACTAACTTGCCCAGATCAGCAGCTTTATACAATTCATGGACACTAATTAAGAAACTAAAACACATTCAGATATGATATAATCCTAGACAACTCGCTTCTACAAGGGTAAAAGACCAACATACATAGACTTCAACCTAGAGTGGATGATGCATCAAGTCAAACCATTAAGCAGGTGCCAGATGCATTGTCAATAGAGATAGTTTAGCTATCAGATAGCATGTCTGTAGAACAACAAATCAACTTACAAGTGCTAACCAACGTTGTTAATTCTGTGAGCTCTTCAGTCAATGTCAAAATGACTCCAGCAGGATGGCCGCTAGAACATCCAACAACCATATCAGAGAGAAATGGTTTCTCAGCAGAAGGGCCAGCCGCTGGCTGGCCCTCTGTCAACTGACCAGCATTTGCAGGTTCCCAATCCTTGTACACCGATGCAAACTGCTCAAGGAAAACACGATACAGCTTCTTCTTTTCAACCTAAAAACAGTGGAGAATAAAAACTTAAGATTACTAAATAGACACGTAACAAATCGAGGGAAAAGATTGCCATCTCCAATGCAAAATTTTAACACATATAACAAGAAGAAATACATATCTTTTTCTGATTGAGTTTCTGTACATTGGTATGCACCACTTTTCCTTCACCATATTTTTCTGTCAGGAAATATGGAGTCCCACCCAAAGACTACCAAATTATTCCGTTTTGTGCAGGCTATGACCTAGAGACTACCAACTTATCCCATTTTGTGCAGGATATGTATTTCTCTATGTTCCACGAATAGAATGCCCAATGGAAGGCCATCTCCCACGGACAGAACAAGGCTTTTCACAAACAAGATCCACATACAAATAATTTTGTTGCTTATAGCACCAAGGATAAATACACTCGTACTTAACTTTCATAATATACAACTTAGCATTTAGGAATTTAGAGTTTTCATGATTACTGAAGTTTGAATCACAATATCGTCAGCATGTTCATCATACAAAAGGTCACCAATTCTCCCATCTCAAACATGATTTACAAGAAAATCAAAGATGCTTCCTTGAAGCTGATCACATTGCATAGTCTACCCTTTGACCCATCTACAGTTGCCTTTTCACTTGACAGACTCCCAACCATGAGAATAACTAGTGAGTAAAACTAAGAAGGCTGTATAAACAACCTGCAATAAAACCTGTAATATGGGAACCCGCATGAATGGGATGTCTTTTGTTTGGTAGAGAAGAATTAAGAGAACATAGACATGAAATTCGTCTATTAGCTCTGGCGCAGATTGCATGTAACAGTGTGCAGATATAGCAACCCAATTTGGAATGAAGAGAATGTAAAATGAGAAATATTTGCAGAAATACCTTATCAGCAGCATTTTCGTATTTCTCCCAAAGTGAAAGTAAAACAGCCTCATCACCAACTTCGCTGAGAAAGAAAGCAAAACAAGTACTTACATAGCAGGCCCCATTTGCTTCATGGAAGTAGCGAGTACTATCTATAATCAAATACATACCGTACTAGCACATTTTGCAACACATATTTTTGAGGTCTAAAATATAAGGCAAAGCACCAGGAAAGAATCATTCAATAAGTCAAAAGTCAAGGACACATACCAGAATCTTCTTTTTTGAAATCATACTAATTTACAACACTTTGCTAGTCCCTAGAGTTGACAATTCTTTTGAACACTAAGAAGCATCAAGATATGCCACTTGTTGATAATCAAAAACAGTTAAGAAACTAAAACAATCCTGTACAGTGCCCAGTAAGGAAACAAAGGCCCCAACATCCAGTACGATACAGAAACCCCCTTCACTCTTATGACAATGAGCATTGGCCTTTTCTTCTCCTGCTTCTTTTTCCCAAAAAATTATATATACACCAGAAGTGTACACATAACAGCAAAGAAACCAGAATGTGGAGGATCCAATTTGAAGTTATGAAACCATATCTTGCCATATTTGTGGTTAAAAACATGTTAATCAATCTGCCATATAGAAGTCCACACAGTCAAGCAAATTGGTAATTGTTTAATCAGCAGTCTATACAATGTTCAAAACAGTTGGAAGTCAATTACTGGTAATTTAAGGACTAAATGAGCACCTTAGTCACCAGGTACAAAGGTACATTCCATAGAGGTTGTAAGTAGTAGAATACTTTGAACAAATACCTGAAGCAGATTGTTGCAGTAGGAGGGGAAAACTTCTCGGCCAATAACCCTGAAGTAGACTCTCCAGTGTGGGTACTGGATGTTCTCCGTATGAGATCAGCCACACCCTTAACAATGTTCATGTTTTCCCCCCGGTATTAGAAGAACAAACGATCAGAACTTTGTAATTTGATAACTAAGATGCTTATATTGCTTCCCAGCCATCACCAGCAACAAGTTCAATGATTCTGTTTCCATAAAAAGCAAACAACCATAGGTGAGGTTATGATTGAATGTCAATCTGGAGGGATAAAACATCTAAGAAGGAAACATAAAGAGAGAGAAGCAATTCCTCCCACAATGACTGATAATGATTAAACAGTGAGACATCTTCATCATACCAATAATAATAATAATAGTGCTGAGTACTGTGATAATAATAATAATAACAATAACAATAATGACATATAGCACTCTAGAAGTGCTGATCAGCATCAATACTAATGCTAACTAGGGCGTTTTTTTTTTGTTTTTGGTTCTTCCGGAGAATTTTCCAGGAAAATAACCACGATTTCTTGTTGGTAATTAAGAATATAGAAGTTTGGACGATCACGTCACGTACTTCCAAAATTCCCGTAATTAAGTAATCAATGCAACAATGACCTCTAGAATTTGGAAACCAGTACTTCAAAGATTAGTATAATAAACAAAACATAATTTCAATCACCATATACAAAGGAAAGGTCCATGTTAGCCGCAAATATCAAATTCAGAATCCATTAAAACCAGGAAACAGGTAGCGACAAGTGATCGTTTAGATTACAAACTACCTAAATGTCACGAAATAATCAATAAAAATAGAAAGCCAATAATGTAGCGAAATGGCCAATAGGAAAGGAAGTGAAGCCTCAATAGAGAAAAGTCGCGGCAGATTAATAATCCACAACCAAGACACATTAGAACACATACCAGAAGCGATCGCAAAACTTCAATGGCTGGTTTAGTTTTCGAGATCTGAGTTCCGATTTCTTCTTCACAACTTCCTCCCCTATGGCGTCAGTGACGAGACGAAGGAAAATGGGGCATAAAGAAATGGAGGAAAGACTATATAAACAAGACCTGCTTCACTTTTGCACGTAACATAGTCCCCGGTTGGGCATAAAATTTCTAGATTGCCCTTAACGGTTAAATTAGTCGGTAAGTCAGCAACCCGGGCTCCGTCTGGCGTAGTTAATTTACAAAGGAAACGACACCGTTGGAGATGTAAAACCTCTTCCTGATTGCGTGACTTGGTACCGTTAGGTTAGGGGCCGTTCTAATTTTTGGGTTCATTAAAGCCCAGAAAGGTCAATAAAAAGGGCGCGACTTGTCGTTTCGATTGCGGCCAGAGAATCTCGAAGAAGACGTAGCCACCTAGTCCAGGATAGACTTTCGAACGCCGAGGTAAGCTACACTGACGGGGATGTTCCTCCGACTCGATAAGCCCAGAGACAAGTTTAAGACTTGTAAGTCGTGACCCAATGGCTATTGGACCCTATCCGAAATGTCTGGAGATTCCTTTTTCTGTTTCTTTGGCGTATATTGAATTTCCAAATCACATCTAAACATGTTAGAAAGCTTGGATAAGTTTGAAGTTAGCAAACTAAATTTAATTTGATTCAAATAATTACAAAAATTATTCTAAAATAATTTGAGATAATTCGAATGTAAACTTAAATATTAAAGAGCTCGTTTAATTCTTTATTAATTCTAAATTTATATATTTAAAAAATAATATAATAAATTAATACTAAGATAATTACCAAGTCTTTAACTTATAATTTCAAATCTTCAAAATTTCTTTATCTTCCAAATTTAAGTTAGAAATACTTAATTTTTTTTATATAAATAGAAATGTCAATTTTGACTGACCCGACTTAGCCCAACCTAAGGTCTAACCACGGCTCCAGCCACTCACATCCCTAAATATAAATAACTATATTTGACAAAGACTGAGGCAACTCCTACATGGGAGTTTATAAGTGGCCAAAAGATTACAAGGTTTTAATCTAACCTTACATTTCTCCTTACGTCTATCCTTTACGCACTTCAGCTGGTTCATCCACAAAGACTAAAGTTACCCATTAACTCTCTAGACGTTACACGTATTGAATATTTACAATAGAATTATAAGGAAAACCCTTCTTGTGATCAGGACCGACGGTCTAGGTAATTTTGGGTTATTTCTATTCGTGATCTACTTGTTTGCTCCGGTGAATGACTGTTTCCTTTGAACTCCAGAGACAGCTCACAAAAAGAGGAGCTTTCTTCAAAATAGAGAGAATATTTCAGCGGCCAGAGACAATTTGGAGGAACTGTGGATTTCGACAGTACCAGTTAACTGTCCGTTGATCCTCGATGTTCAATTGAATTACTCCTTTTTCTTAATTTTCGATGGTTCTTGATTCTTTGGAACAAATATAACATCTCTCATCTATCGAAGTCCTTGTTTTTAGGTCTTTTTTTTTGCAAAATTTTATGTCTTGTATTTAACTTATATATTTAATATACAATATTTTTAATTATTTAACCTAAAATTTTCCTTAATCTAAATATTTTTTAGTGACTTGTTTGATTTATTTATTTGTTTTTTGTTTATGCATTTATTTATTTATTTTATTATTTATCATCTTTTATATTTATTGTATTACTTATTTTATTTGTTTATAGGTATTTATTTATTTTATTTTATTTTATTATTACTATTATCTTTTATATGTATTTTTATTTTTATTAATATTATTTTATTATTTTAATATGTGTGTATGTGTATTTTTTTATATGGGTATATAGAAAAAAACTCTTTATTAATTAGAGGTAAAGTTGTATATTATTATATCTTCTCAAACCATGCACATCACCAAAATTTTCATTGAATTGTTATTGGTCTGCATGAGGTTGAAATAGTTTCGGTGTGCATCTTCAATTGCTAGTAACTATTAAACCAAGTTCCATCTTCTTCTGATAGCATTACTACATTTAAAATGTAGATTTTTTCACCATTATCATCTCTCTGATGCCTTGAGTAATCTTGTTGAATAGGTGTTGAGCGAGCTTTCAGTTTCTGGTTCCTAAATCTCCCGTGGTTCCTCTCTTTCCATAGTTCATACATAAGGAAGGTTACCCTTAGTTTCAATATCCAAATATCATAGGGATTAGCATTTAATTTCAACCTTTAGTCATTTTAGTGTAGTCTCAAAATTGTAGGGTCTATACTGAGTATCAAGTTGTAGGGTCTGTATTGAGTTTCAAACATTCCTTTTAGCTTTCTCCAAATTTCATGAATTAAGTACAAGAGAGCATTATAAGGTCTTTGACCTCCGGCTGGGAAAGGCGTAGAATGCAAGTGACATCTTGGATCTAGATCATTCCATCTAATGTTGGTTGCTAGTTTGCTAACCATATGAAAAGGGAATGTTTAGGGATTTTCCATTTATCCCAAATCATTTTACGCCATCTAAAGTCTTGGAAATAAGGTATTAACACCTTGTAGCAGGATGACACACTGAATTTCTTAGAAGAATGTCTTAGCCAAATGGTTGTGTCCGATTTTCTTTGATCAATTTGGTAAGATGGGAAGAGTGGTGGCATATTAGAAAGACCTTTAGAAGGAACCCACTATTGATTCTCTCCTATAACCGCACTAACCTTAGAGTTGATAGGGAGGAAATCTTGTAAAGGGTTGTAACTAGTTTAAAGGAAAAATGTCCCAAGTCAGTCTAGTTATCGAACTAGAAACTGGTTTGTTCTCCGTTTCCAACGATATGCTTCATTTCCTTCCCTGTTATTTCTCTTAGGCTTAAGATAACTATGATATTAAGTGATGAGTTTGTAAGTGGTTTTATTGACCAAAAATTATCATTTTTTCTGTATTCCATATGCATCCAACTTAACTAATAACATCCTTT
Organism: Erythroxylum pedicellare; assembly: GCA_027563575.1. Classification (NCBI taxonomy): domain Eukaryota; kingdom Viridiplantae; phylum Streptophyta; class Magnoliopsida; order Malpighiales; family Erythroxylaceae; genus Erythroxylum; species Erythroxylum pedicellare. The sequence goes on from JAOQMP010000002.1 coordinate 4,723,754, forward strand.
ATTAGTGTAAGCTCCATATTCTCTTAGCCATTAGAGCAGTATGGAATGCTCTAATAAATTTAATACCTAAACCACCTTGAGCTTTAGAAAAACAAATGTATTTCCATTTTACTTTAAGCATCCCTTTGTAAATAGAAAAACTAGAACTCAAGTTTTGTAATTTTATTCTTTGACTATTGCATTTTTAATAGAAAAATTAAGTCAGTATAGAATCAGTATCCTAACTAAAATACATCCAGTATATAATTAGGATTCTAACTACTTATCTCTATTAATCTGCAATATCTTAACTACTTAAGTGTTCATTATCTTATCCTGAATCTAGGATAAGATTTTCATATTTTGACGGGATCATTATCTAGAATCAGTATCATAATTTACCATCACTCCCTCTCAAGTTGGTGCAAAAATGTCTATCACGCCCAACTTGCTAACTTGAAGTTCAAATGGTTTTCTTAACAACCTTTTAGTTAATATACCTGCAACTTATTATATGGCTTCAATGAATGGAGTATAGATTATTCTTGCTTCAAGTTTTTCACTTAATAAAGTACTTATCAATTTCAACGTGTTTTGTCCTGTTATAAAGTATTGGATTATGGGCAATACTTATGGTTGCCTTATTGTCACAATACAATATCATAAAAAAGTTCACTGGACTTTGAACATCTTTCAGAACTCTTTGTAGCAATTCTTATGACTTGACTTAAGTTTCCTCATTTCTTTTATATCATTTCCAGTTAAAATTATACCATCCACTTAGACAATTAGAACTAAATCAGATTGTATTTGACGATAACTTTGACCCTTAACAAACTTTGTGAATCTTTCGAACTAAGCTTTAAGAGACAACTTAAGACTATGCAAGGATTTTTTTAATTTGCATGCCTTGGTTCCAAACTTTTTAGAGAATCCATGAGGAGGCTCTATATATACTTTTTCATTTGGATCTCCATTAAAGAAAACATTTTTTATCTAACTGATTTAGAGGCCATTCAAGATAAAAAAAAGGAATTAAAAGGAGGACTCGAATCGTGTTTAAGTTTACTACTAGTGAAAAAGTCTCATAGTAATCTATGTCATATATCTAGGTAAAGTCTTTAGCAACTAGCTGAGCCTTGTACCTCTGTAAGGATCCATCAAAATTGAATTTTATAGTAAATAACCATTTATATCCAACAACCATTTTTTCATTTTGTAGATTGAATTCTTACCAGGTTGCATTCTTTTCCAAGGCTTTCATCTCTTTAAGAATAGCTTCTTTCCACTTAAGAACTTTTAGAGCCTCCTGAATACTACTAGGAGTAGGAATAGTAAATGCTTGTGAAATAAATGTAACATCTCGTCTTCATATTAAGGGTTAGAATCCCGATTTCAATAATGGAAAGAGTAGCGATGTGAGAGTTAGAAGAAAGTGTTGCATTTCATGCTCAGCAGAATGTCAGCATGCATGTATGTGAATTTGAATATTTGCACATATGAAAATAATTGTACATGCACTCATTGACATTTCGGGTATATTGAATAGTAA
>JAOQMP010000002.1:4739993-4764965 GCA_027563575.1 Erythroxylum pedicellare
ATCAAACACATTCATTTATCATTCACAGCATAACTTAAGCAAACAATAATTGAGAGAAACCATCTAGGTTACTCACAGGTTGCTCCCGAAGCTAATGCCTGGAAGTTCCTGCAACTTCTGGAGGTTGACTTTCCAATTGCTCCTCTATAACAAATAACATACACATATATCACAATTTGCACAATTATGCGTGTTTATTAATGCACATATATGAAATGAATTATATACAATGCATGTTTATGAAAATCCCAAGTATCCTTCCATCAATGTCATCACAAAAACAATCAAATATAGAAACTCACTTAACTAACATTTGTTTGTAAGGTTTTTACCTCAACAAACCATTTCAATCCAATTTCATAACCTAATGAACCATTTCAGATTTTTCTCCAAACTCTGACTTTCGAGTCTAATATTCTTGATCATTAAGACAATGAAAATAAAGTAATTTGACAGTGCTCCCTTCTATAAAAGTGTTCCTCTATGCCTTATGTTTCTAATGACACTAAAATCATTCAATTTGGTTTCGTAATTAGGAAGATATACCTCAAATAGTTTCGTACTGCTCTTGTCCAAAACAATGTATTATGCACAAATTCCATCTGAAATTTAAACATCTTAGAGACTAAATTATATTCCAAGTTCTTCATACCATTTCTATATCCATCTCTCTAGTTTACGAAAAATCATAAATCATATCATTTAAAGCTCTACAGATCAAGATATCATCAAAATACTGAAGTATGTTCAGGAGAATAACATTAGTTCATACTATCTAAGAATACACTCACTCTACCCGTTCCACTTTTTCACTTAATTTTTCTCAATTCGATTTAAAGTGTTACTATTTTTTGGTAGAATGTAGAGCAATGTATTAAGAATCCAATGGTTCAAAAATCAAGTTATTTGGATGTCTAGAGAAGGAGTTATGATCAAAAGAATCCAATCTGTTTTTGTCCTCAATCATACTAAACCTGTTTCAGGGAAAAAGCTATAACTTTCTCTAGAAATTTCTGATTAAGGCATTCTTTATATGGTTTGAAAGAGGACTTCAAGACCTACAACTTTCATAAAATCTTTGAAGTCAAATTCTATCTTATGCATCTTCTTACTTTGCTTCGCTCACTTTTGCTACGTCTTACTTTTGCTTTATCTTACTTTGCTTCGTCTTACTTTTGCTTCGTCTTACTTTTACTTCAACTTACTTTACTTCATCTTACTTTCTCTTCATCTTACTTTTGCTTCGTCTTACTTTTGCTTCGTCTTACTTTACTTCGTCTTACTTTCGCTTCATCTTACTTTTACTTCGTCTTACTTTTTCTTAATCTTACTTTCGCTTCATCTTAATTTCGCTTCGTCTTACTTTTGCTTCTTCTTACTTTACTTCTTCTTACTTTCGCTCCGTCTTACTTTACTTCATCTTACTTTCGCTTTGTCTTACTTTTTCTTCGTCATATGTAACGATCATAACTTCCAACTCAGATGTCGAAAAACTTCATACTATATACCAATGGAAAGATAAAAGAAAGATCTACAACTCCCAAGAAAGTAACTTTGCCAAAATCTATCTAGATTAATCCAGATTTCCTCCCGAAGTTAGAAAACGAATTTTACTTTTAGCTCCCAATGTACTGCACCTAGTTCTCAACTTCATGAAATTTCGAGACTCCTAGAGACAAAATTAATATTCGATGCCTTCATATGAAATATAGTCATACATCTCTAGGTTAATCCAAATTAAGAATCATCTCATTTGGACAACTAGAGGAAACGTTATGGCTAAAAGACTGAAGCATATTTAGTAAGCTTTTTTTCAGATTTTCAAAACTTTCAATATTTTACATCTAACTCCTAAAACATCTCTATAACAAATTATACGTCATTAATGATCAATCACAATGATACAACGTGAAATTTACAAAGATATTTCATCATCCATGACACACATACACATACATAAAAATCAAGTCATCAATCCTATATTTCTCATCATTCGAGTTTCATTTTAGCAATACCTATAACATTTAAAGCATTACTTGATTTCACTTCAAATTCTTCAAAAACAACACTAGCCCTAACTCCCAAGCATCACTTGTTCATCAACTTGAAGGAGGTAAAGATAGGTTTTTCTTAGGGTAGAAGACACAAATAGTAAAGTGGGCTTGGGGTAGGAAAGGAAAAGTATAGAAATCTCTTAGAAGGTGTTTGATGGAAAATTCCGTATATGGGAAGAAATTTTTTTGAAGAAGATGACATGAAAAATGAACTTAGACATATAACTTAACTTCTCAACTATCAGAGAACGGTAACCTATTTTTAGCAAAAGTACCAAGCCTAAGTGACACTTGTTACTTTCTTCATATCTAAGCTCTAACTTAGTTTCTTTTGAAAATAACTCATTTAACTCTCATCTTTACAATCCAACTATCTCTAAAGCTTCATTTGATGTTTTTTCCTATTTGTATAATTTTTTGAAATTCATGCCTAAATTCACCAAAATTCACAATTGTAATATTCTTACCAACCAATAGAATTTTCCATATAAATAAATTCAAAATTCTCAAAACTCTAAGAAATCACAACTCAATCTAATTATATCCTGAATTATTCATGAATGTATATATTTTTTTTTCATGTACAACAATCTTACTATTTATATGTATGTATAGGACATATTTCGTATGAACATGAGCATAAAAAGTTTTTCTTAATTTCTTCATAATCTCTCATTTACAATTTTAGTCTTAACGTGAATAAGAGATGTCACATTGCTGCTACTCCTTATCAAGCTTAACCTTGAAATTTTGGGACAGCAGAAGACTGCTCCCACGCTCCCCCATGGTATGCGTGATATCGCCATCGACAACTTCAACTGGTTCTTCTTCCAGCCAGGATAGCAGCGGAGCAGAGCCATCCTCGCCGGAGACCCCTGTCACTGCCGCACTGTATGTCTTTTTTGAAAGGTTGACCCTCTGGATCGAGGGCATCCATGGCGTTCAGCGACTCCCGCAAAGCAAGCTACGAGTTCTCCCAACGAAACGCAGCCTTCGTAACCAAGAACAAGCACCGTCGTCTTCAGCAGAATGAAATCGTCACCTTTTCTCGCTTTACAGACTCTCTCGCTTTAATTATTAGTTCAAAAGTGACTTTAGTTTAAGGTAGGGACAATTTTCACACAAACGAGGCGATGACATATGATCATCCGACAAAAAACAGATGGAAAAAAGAAAGAAATTAGCATAACTCGCAGTCTTTGTCTCTCTCGACGAAGCAATACTTTGCAGTTGCAGCCGACAAGGACCAAGAGAAAGGTCAAGCATACAAAACACAAAACGCTTCAGGCTCCAACCTCTCCCCTGCCAGCTCCTTGACTGCTCTTACAATGGCTTTTGTCATCCCGTTTAGATGCAACCTACTCTACTTCATTTCATCTAAGAGTTTCTCTGCTGTTTCCCAATCTAACGCCTTCAAGCGAAAGGGACCTTATACATTAGCTCTGACCCCATATTTCATCAACTCCCTCAACAAATCCAGACCCTCGTCAAATTGTTCAAGTTTGCAGTACCCTCTGATAAGTGTATAGTATGTCACAGGATTCAGCTTGGATTGCTTCCTTTTGCTTCTGACAGAATCTTACAAGCCTCCTCCATCTGACCACCACTTGCCAAACCAGAAATTATAACACTATAAGCATACAAGCGTGGTTCCAGACCCCTACTCTCCAAAAGCTTCGTCGTCTCTATCGCCTTCTCCATATCTCCATCTTTCGCGTAAGCAGTAATTACTCCATTGAAAACAGCTCTTCCAGCAGGAGGAGGTCCTTCGGTCATCATTTTACAGAGCAACTCCTTAGCTCCATCAACATCTTTGATCCTACACAAACCTCGGAAGAAAATGGTTTAATCGTGTACTTTCTTGCGTCTCCAGGAAAAATCATCCAAAATATCCAGAGCTAACTTGACGGTTTCATCATTTCGAGAGAGAGATACAATCAGAACCTTGACGAGTAGACAAAACCCGTAAGGAGAAACGGGAAGGAATTGACGTAGGAGTAGCCTTGTAGCAAAATTTCGAGTGGCATGTACGGAATTGAAAACTATGAACCTCAACATTCTCTCACCGTGTTTGGTCAGATAATGGTTGTGACCAGGCACATGAAAACGGCTAAAACCCTACTTCTAAGGAAGAAAGGGCGACCGGAGCCAAAAGGCGCTGCAATATCCCTAATCTCGTAGTTTTCAGATAACCACGAGAGCTTTATGGTCATTTCATGGTTCCTTCGATTCTAAGACGACAAGTCTTAATATAATCCCCCAACCCCCTGAAACAACCAAGAAAAGAGTTCATATTTAATTTAATCCCGCGGTTCATGAGCTGACTAACGTACGCCTCCCTCCGCAGCACTACATAATACTTACGTGTCGCAATGACTTTCGTTGTAAATTTTACGTGTGCCTTCGTTACAAAAAGCAGCAGTTCACACCCGGCGCTCGTTAGCCTGTTTGCTCGTCTCTTTTACAATTTCCCACCAATATCTTCCTCGCTCACTCTCACTCTCACTCCACCGCCCTTATCATCCCTCAAAATGCGTACGGTTTCATCGTTGCGTCCTCTTGCTTCCGAAAACCACCTGTTCCTTATCGTGTCAGCTCACACGCAGGCCTTAGAGAGAGAGAGCTTTTGATCCGTTGCAGAGACAGAGAAAGAGCACAGGTTGATTACCTGTACGTATTGCTTGTTCCAGTATCATTCTCGTTTTCTGAAGCTTGCAGGGATCTGTAGTTTTTTAGTGGTTTGAATTGGATTCGGTTTCAGTTACTCAGATGAGCCTGAGTGTAAGTGGTTTGAATTGGATTCGGTTTCAGTTACTCAGATGAGCCTGAGTGTAACTTGTTCTTTTTTTTTTTCCTTGACTCCGATCAACTTGCAGGGTTGTACGGTCAAGCGATCTGTTTTCTCATTGTTTTGAACGTGAGCGAAGGATTGATAGCTACAGAAGGAGGGAGAAAGATTAGCGCGTGAAGGTCGTAGGTGTTTGGAGGTTCACTCGTGCGAGTTTTATTGTTTGACCTCGCGAGGTCCGTGAAAGAAAAACAGAGCAGAATGCCTCATCGAACGACTTACTTCTTCCCTAGGCAATTCCCGGATCGGTCCGAGTTGGATGCATCTTTGAAGCAAGTGTTGGTAGAACACGAGAAGAGGAAGGTCAGCAAAGATGCATTCGTCGAAAATGACCTCAGAATGCCACCGTCAAAGGACTTGTTTGGCAACAGCAAACCTTCTTCTCCTCGCAGTAATAATGATGATAATATCGCATCCGATCTCTTCACTAGCAGCGACGACGAGAAGTTTCAACAAAAGAAGAAGCTCTTCGAGGACGACAAGTTCCAAAAGAAGAAACAACTTGTCGCTTTCTGCAATTGGTTAGCCGAAAGAAAAGGTGCGAGGTCGAGTCACGTGAACTTACGTCCCCTGTCACGTGACGAAGATCGCGAGCTCTTACTCTCGCCGGAGACCAAGACCTTTCCCGAGGTGGTTGTCACAGAGAAGGACGTTGATAGGAACTTTGATCGCGAGGTCTCTTTGCCGAGGTTATCGAGCGGGAGCAGTTACGCTGGGAGCTTGTTCTCGGGGACTACTTTGGACTGGAACTTCTCGATCGATGCTAAGGACACCGCCACCACTCTATTGTCCACCGCCACCACCACGACGAGGCACGAGGAAGTGGTGCCGGAGGAGGTGGAAGCGGTGGTGAAGGAGGGGGCGAGGAGGACCGAGGATGACGTGGGGGTGAGGGCCAAAGAGAGTCATTTTTTGCAGCTTACTTTGGCTAAGAGGCTTAGTTTCCAAGCTGCAGTTGGTGGTGAGTTCTTGCTCTTGGGAGACGGTGTACCTGAGTTCGACGATGCCGAAAACGTTTCTTATCGTCTCTGGGTACTTTCTATCTCACTCATCATCTACGTTTGTAGTGTTAACATAATTTCAGCGATCAAACAATAGGGTAGCTGTTAATTGACAGGCGAGTTCGTGCTACGGTCTATTTTTTGGTTCAGGTTAGTGGATGCTTGTCGTACAATGACAAAATATCAGACGGCTTCTACAACATTTTGGGGATGAATCCGTATTTGTGGGTAATGTGCAATTATGCGGAGGAAGGAGGCAAGCTACCGTCTTTGATGTCTCTTAAAGAAGTTGGGCCGAGTGAGACGTCAATGGAGGTAGTCGTTATTGATAAACGAGGTGATTCACGTCTTAAGGAACTTGAGGATAAGGCTCAGGAGCTATATTGTGCGTCGGAAAATACGATGGTTTTGGTAGAGAAATTGGGCAAACTCGTCGCCATTTGCTTGGGGTACGTTTAAACTTTCTCGTTCGTTTAATACTTTGAAGTCTTGGACTTGGACGTCATGTTCGACTATTCTCATGTTGAATTCTTAGGGGAAATTTCCCCGTGGAGCAAGGAGATCTGCACAACCGCTGGAAATTCTTCAGCAGCAAGTTGAAGGAATTTCATAAATGTATCGTTGTACCCATTGGCAGCCTCTCTTCGGGACTTTGCAGGCACCGGGCAATTCTATTCAAGGTGACGGTTCACGCTACTTGACCACTTTTTTTGGGTAAAGAAACAGATTTTGTTTCTGAAGATCTACTGGATTACAATTTTTCACGAGTAGGAAAATGTCTTTTCTACTGTATCTTGGTTGGTTGGTGTGGAACTTTTTCATTAGTTTGTATTAGTCGACAACCACGTACCGGTCTAGCTGTGTACGTTAGCATAATTTATGTCAAGAAATTGTGTTGGTTTTTGTCTGTTCTCTTTCCTTCTATTTTATTTCACTTTTCACTACCAAATCCCAAATTTGTTGAAAGTTGAACTTTAGTGTAAGATTATATGGCCGGATTCCCATATCCTAACGGCAAAGAACAATTTTTAGAGAGAAACGGATGTTTGAACGGGTTTTTGACACGAGAATGCAACTGATTTGGGAGCTTCAAGTGAGACCCACATTTTGTATAGAGCACTCCATTAGGATTATTATTTCCCCTGATCATTCAGTGAGCTATTTGGAGCTTGTCATGCAAACGCACAATGTTGTGAGAGATCATTGACATCACTTTTTAATTTTAAGTTTGTCAGAAATGTGAGACTATCTGTTTGACATTGCTGCTGGGATTTTATGTTGTCCCTAGAAACAGGTATTTGCAGCAGGCAGATGCCTTCTTTGTGTGCCTGTAGATGACTCAATGTCTTAAAATGGGTGAGTCCATAAATATTTGCTAATACGACTCTCGGTTGAATACCGTTTAAAGGCAACTACGTACTTATGGCCAAAGATTCTGTGATCATATGAAACTAATGGAGGGAAACAACTAAAGGTCATTCATATTTTCACAACCTACCACTCTGAGAACGTAAAACATTATTTCTATCTCTTCCCTCTATAGCTTATATGCCAAGTTTGGCCACCTTTTTTAATTTATCTTCATACTATGGTAGTAACTGGGTGGACCTTTTCACTGTGTGTTGACCTCTACAATCATACCTAGGTCATCATTTCTCTTGGTCCAAGGATGAGGTTTATGGAGGATAACCCGTTATTTTTTGGTCTGCAGAAATTGGCAGATTACATAGGCTTACCATGTCGAATAGCTCGAGGTTGCCGCTATTGTGTAGCAGATCACCAGTCCTCTTGTCTTGTGAAGATTGAAGACGATAGACAATTTTCAAGGTTGGATGCTTTCACTGTTCAATTAATTCTGAATTTAAAAAAAATCTCAACACTCTGCCCTTTTTTGCTGAAAAACATTTATTCTGCAAGTGTCTGTGCTAAGTTTCTGGGCATTATTTCTAATTTTAGAATACGATGTCGCCTATATCTTTCTAATTCTACAAGTCTTTAAGAATTTGTACTAAATAGAAAGTGTAACTGTAACTGAACTTTAAAAGGCACTTCATGCTCTTATAGTGATTTGCAGCTCTTGCAATTTGTGCCTTAGGTTTATTGTTCATCATATAGATGTGCTTACCTTTTGCAGAGAGTATGTGGTTGATTTAGTTGGACAGCCAGGGAATGTCCACGGTCCAGATTCAACGATCAATGGGGGATTTCCGTCTTCAATGCCTTCACCATTTAAATTTTCTTATCTACAGGAGTTCCAGCAACCGTATGTGGATAAGATATCGTGTCAGATTCCAGATTTGAAGAATTCCTGTGTTGTTCTTGAAAAACCTCGATGTTCAGGTATGCTCTAGGATGTTAGCCTGGAAAGTTTGTTTTAAACATCATGCAACAAACAGACAGAGCTTAATAAATTGATGTGAGTGTACTCTCTAAATAAATTGTGTCAAAAGGAAGACTGCATATGATAGACAACCACCCTTTTGCAGGCAGTGAAAAGGAAGAACAGGAAACAAGGGATGAAGGGTTGTCAAAAGATCTTGGGGTTTCTTATCTTCAAACTGATCAAGCTTCTTTTGCGAAAGAATCATCTCTAATGGCCTTGGATTTGGGAAGGAATGCTGTAGCATTTGATGCTTCTGCATCATCTACGTCTCAATTTTCAAGGATTGAAGCAAAGCAAGTTTTTGTTCGTAAAACGTATAAAAAGGAGATTGTCATGTCTGGAAGTCCAGTCAAAAACAATTGTAAGCAACTTAACGAGAATGCACTCAGTCAACCACATATCGAGGATGTTGGGAGCAGAGTTGACCATCATAGCAGAGCTCTGGCTATGACCAACCCAATTTATTACAATCTTGAGCCTTCACTAGCAATGGACTGGCTTGAGATGGCATGGGATGATTTGCACATCAAGGAGCGTGTTGGTGCTGGTACATCATCTGCTTCTTTGCTATGTCTTTGTTTGCTGCGATTTTGATGCTATTAGAGAACTCAACCATTCCTAAAGGGAAAATTTCTAATTATGCACCTTTTTTGTTTTGTGGTTACTGTGCAGGTTCATTTGGGACTGTGCATAGGGCTGAATGGCACGGATCGGTCAGTACACTGTAGCTTGAACTTAATAGTCGATTATTTATCCAGATTGCAAACTTGAGTCGAGTGTGCATCTTTGGACAACTGTTTTGAGTTGTGACTTTTCTGCAGACAAGCCATTCTCTTAGCAATAAACTCCACTTTTCTTGTGACAATCCAGGATGTTGCTGTCAAGGTTTTAACTGTCCAAGATTTTCATGATGATCAGTTGCGTGAGTTTCTAAGAGAGGTATTTCTTGTTTATTAGTTTTTAGAAAATGTATCTACTTACTATTGTCATCATCATGTGCAAGTTTTGTCTTAATAGATTAATCATCATGTGCATGTAGTTGAAGTATTTCCTCTTCGTGGTAGGGCAGACATTATGCTTCCATAAATACCTCCTCTAAGTGCAGTGATTTTTGTCACTCGATGCTTCTTTATATGCTAGATATACCTGGCCACTGCTGATTTGATTACTGCTTGAATATGAAAATTTTAATTGTTCTTAGGATCAGTTTGATGGCTTTGAGTTCTTGTCACCAAAATTAGTATTATTGTCAGTAGGAGGAGTTAGTAGTGAATCAACAATTACCATTTTAACAGGTAGCAATAATGAAACGCGTCCGACATCCAAACGTGGTTCTCTTTATGGGTGCTGTTACAAAGCGTCCACACCTATCTATTGTGACAGAATATCTGCCTAGGTAAAATCATCCGGTTATTTTCTCAAAATAATTTGATCTTCGGATGTCATGGTTCTTACCCGTCCTGATTTAACAGGGGCAGTTTATTCCGCCTCATACATAGGCCTGCTGCAGGAGAAGTGCTGAATCAAAGGAGAAGGTTGCGCATGGCTTTGGATGTGGTCTGCATCTATTTTTAGTATCTCTAATTTTTTGGCTTTTCTTTTTAGTAAGTTGTAACATTTTTTCGTTGTTGAAATCAGGCAAGGGGAATTAATTATCTTCATTGTCTGAACCCTCCTATAGTGCATTGGGATCTGAAGTCCCCAAATTTGTTGGTTGATAAAAATTGGACAGTAAAGGTAAATGGTTGGAATTCTGTAGAGAACTTTGTACCAGTCCTGACAGGATACACTTCAACTCCTAATGTTTTGTTCAGGTTTGTGATTTTGGGTTGTCGAGATTCAAAGCAAACACTTTAATACCATCGAAGTCAGTAGCTGGAACCGTAAGTCACTCTTGTTCTCTCCTTTGATGGTAATATCGCTTGAATACATTTTAATCAAATTGTGGAATTAGTTAGTTCCAATTGTGTTGTAGTTGTTCAAAGCTACCAATTTTTCCATGTCATCCATGCTTCTGGACGTGATAATATTTTCGATGTAATAATGAGCACAATATATCTTTAGCGGCCTTCTATCTTCAAAAAAAGTCCTTTATTTGCTGTAAAACTTTCTTATACCTATCTTAGTATGCCTTTTTCCATGTTCGATACCCCTTAGGATCCTCCTCCTCTCTTCGGCCCCCTTATTTTTCATTTGGTTGGAACGTGTTGAAAGACATTAATAACTATAACAAACATTTTTCTGGTTGAATATTTACTTGGAAGTGCTTGAACCACCTTGTAACTTTCTTGTTCTTATATTCAGCCTGAATGGATGGCTCCAGAATTTCTACGGGGAGAACCCTCAAACGAAAGATCTGATGTATACAGTTTTGGAGTCATCTTGTGGGAGCTTGTGACAATGCAGCAGCCTTGGAGCGGACTCGGTCCTGCCCAGGTATGAATGTGCCATTGGAATATGTACTTAGCTTTCGCTACATTTTGGAGTTAAAAAGTATTTCTAGAGAACATAAAAGATCTAAGATACCTATACTCTTTGGGAAGGAGGGTGGATGTGGGATAAAAGCTTTTGAGGCCTTAACTTCCACCACCCACTTAGCTTTCTAAACCACTTCAATTACTGATATTTCTCAGTTTTTGTTCTGGGATCTTATAGGTAGTTGGAGCAGTGGCTTTTCAGAATAGAAGGCTTTCCATCCCAGCAAACACCTCCCCAGCTTTGACTTCTCTTATGGAATCTTGCTGGGCTGAGTAAATATCCTTTTTGATTGCCCTTAAATATTTATATGCTTGCATTGAAATTAAATAAGCTTCCTAATCTAATACCTCGCTTTATTTGTTGGGCAGCGATCCAACCTCTCGGCCATCATTCCGGAACATTGTTGACACTTTGAAGAAGTTACTGAAATCTCCAGTACAGTTGATACAAATGGGTGGTTCATAAAAAAGAAACCTTATGAACACTCTTGCCCACTGTCAAATATTTGATTTTGGTCGATTCAGACTTCAGAGATTAACGGTAGTCATGTTAATCTCTCCTAGTAACTGCACCTTTTTGGTTCTAGGAAACCTTTAATTGTGTTTTACTAATCTAACCCATAAGAGGCGACGTCAAACACAAGCTGAAAGGCTGTAACCTCGTGGCCTCAAATGCTTAGGTTATTCTGTTGGATAATTTTGAAATTTTATAAAGTTGAACAACATTTAATTACATTTTTTTGGCTTTTTAATAACTTATCAGTTAAGTTATATAATCTGATCTGAATAAAGATAATAAAATGATCCAATAAATAATTTAAGTCAATGGGTCGAAGTTCAAGTAGAAAATGGATCCTGATTAGTGTAGATTGTATTTATATTAGGTATGTGATAGGGAAGTTTGATATGGATGTTATATATAAAGGTTAAAGTTTCCTGCAATTACTCCTGTCATTTATAAGTATAAGGATTCTCTAACTCGTTAAGAGAGCTTATGTTTTGAGAAAATTGAAGAAAGGTTTTACCGCATCCTGGTGAGTAATTCTCGTAAAGACGTCGGTCGATTCATGCTCGTTTCGGCTTCGGAAAGCTCGTTTGAAGTTACAAAACTAAAATCAAGTATTTTTCACATTTATTTGTTTATTGTCCTTTCAAGTTTGATCCGGAATACGTAATTAAGTTTCGTTACATGTTATACGTTATATCAGAGCGGTGACGTGAGCCGGGGGTTAAAAACAAAGATATTTCGATTTTTTCTTTATAAGGTTTTTAGATAATAAAGTTCCGTTTCTGGTTTTTTCTATGAAGGTAGTATACATGTGTTTAGCCTTGAAAAATGGATGAAAATGAGCCCCAGAGTGTGACAAATTGGCTTGAATCTCTCCAAAAATCTCCTTGTTTCCACAAGGGAACAAAGACTGTTGGGCGACTGAACAGTACTACCGAATGCACCTGTCAGATAGTTGGCGACACTAGTGTGGACAACGTTAAGCGCACACGTTAGACGATCGCGCCACACGTGCACCTCAGTTACAGGCTCGTGGGTGCACGTCAGCAGTGGGTATATGTGCAGCACGTGCGCCCCACCCCCACTCGTGATTGACGCAGGGGTTGACGTGAACTCTGCGTCGAAAAAAACCAAAACTTTCAGATTTCCTACAATAGTGTCTTAAGATGTTTTGGTTAGTTTTTGGGCCTGAGAAATTTATAAAGTAACTTTTTTCATTTTTCTGGATTTATTGTATTAGTAATAAATTAAAGTTTTAACTCTAAAAAAGGAATTGAGGTGTTTTGGAGCCGATTTTGGGTGAATTTTTATGCTTCAGATATCATATGATGGAGATACTTCAAGTTTTCGTGTTTCAAGTCTTATGTTTAGTATTCAGGATCACACGATGGTCACTCAAAAAGGAATTAAGAAATTCGAAAGTAATTTTTGAGTGATTTTCGTGCAACGAACTTGCCATAAGGGAGATACATGAGGTTCTAGTGTCTTGGGTGGTCGGATCAGTATTCGATAACGCACGCTTGTCATTCTTATGAGATTTTTTTCTACGAAAGTCTCAAACAAAGTTTGCAGATAATGTCTTCAGCACTAGTGTGTGACAATAAGACTATGCATTAGAGTTTTTGCATTTATTGATGTTACATTATTATATACTATATGCCTCTAAAGAATGTGAAGATAATATAAAGATGTATCCCTTGTGTTTGTGGATCTTTTGAGTACTGATGAGGATGTAATTACCAAAGTGGCCTTTTGAGTCAGTATTTTGAATTGTTCTGCTTGCACGTTGGGGAATGTCTCTGGTCTCATGTTTAGTTATTCTACTCACATATGTTGGCCTTACATGGGATTTTGAGATACGCATAAAGACATTAGATAGAGGAAAGTTGTTGCTTGAATGATATGGTCGCTTATAGGTGGTAGTGTCATAAGAATTGATGATTTGTATTCTAATCATTTTTATGTAGAGGTCTAGTTGTATATATTATATATTCAACCCACAGATATTTCATAATATATGTGATCGGATTCTCGATACAAATACTATTTAATGACTTCGAGTATCGCTGTTGTCCTACATTTGTTCTCATTTAAACATTGTCATTTTGCGGTCACCTTTTTGGTCAACGATTACAGTGTCAGCATTGAAACCTTGATCAACATGAAGAAGTGGATAGAGGATGTATTAAATGTTATAGAGATGATTTAAATTGATATGGTCATATGTACGGATAGATCATCTCCACCTACATCCATGAGCTTGATAGCTCATAAAGCAGCTTATGCAACCTAAGATCGATCTAATAGATTATGTATGATGACGATTAAGATATCCATACTGAACCATCTGTTTAGTGGACTTCCGGACACAGACATAGTGAAGGAGTTTCTTGATAATGTCTTCTAAAGATACACGGTCTCATATCATGTTGAGATAAGCACCTTGATGGAAGAATTATTCTCCATGAGGTATACAGGAAAAGGGAAAGTGATGGAGTACATATCAAGAATGATCCATCTTCACAGTAGACTAAAGATGCTGAATATTCCTCTTCCTGATATCTTCATAGTTCATTAGACTTTGAATACACTCCCTCCAAAGTTTAATAATCTGGTGATGACATATTATTCGTTGGATAATTAATGGGACTTTAATGATTTGATTGCCCATTGCCTTACTGAGGAGGAGAAACTCAAGCGTGCCACTTCTACATCCCTCGAAGCAACTAAAGGGAAGCCAAAGATGAGACCCATTAAGTTCAAAACTAGAAAGACTAATTCTTCTCTACATGCTGATGTTGGTAAAGATCCTACGGACATAAAGAAGTCAGCAGTATAAGGTCTAGAAAAAAAGACTAAGACCATCATGTAACTCCTTGGCTAATCAATTTATGAATCTAATTTTGCGATAGTTGTATTAAGTTTTTGGTAACTAGATAATGGAGCATCTGATCAAGGTGCTTCCATAATGTAGAGTTTCATATCTAAGATAGAGCCAAATAAAGGGAAGGAGAAACTAATGGTTGACAGCAATGAAGAAATGGATGTAATATCTATAAGGTACGTATGTACTAAACCTTGTTGCAAGGTTTATTTTGGTTTTACACGACACATTTTATATATGATCTTTTTATCAATTTTGGATAAAGAAAGTTAACGTTTTGTAATTAATGCTTCTATAATACATTTGTTGATTAATGCAAAACATAATAATATAACTTCTTGTTATATAGTTTGTATAAAATGTGTCTTACCCCGAATTAGATATATATTTCTTCGTATCTTGCCAAACAAGTCAAGAAAGATGACCCTAATAAAGGATGAGTCATACATATTGTGGCAAAAAGGTTAAGCCACATCTCTAGAGATAGAGTTAAGAGATTGATTAAGGAAAGCATTCTCTCAATTATAGATTATGACAATTTGGAAACATGTGCTAACTGTAGCAAGGGTAAGTTGACAGAAATAAGGATAAATAGGCAACTCGTGTTTATGGCTTGTTGGGTCTAATGCATATGAATATCAGAAGACCTTATATAGTTATGTTGTGTAATTCCAAATATATGCTGACATTTGTTGATGATTATTCTCGTTAAAATTATGTGTTTTTCTTAAAGATTGAAGGTTAAAAGTTAATTGGAAAAATTCATCAAGATAGTCAGATCTAATTATGAAGGAGAATATCATGACAAGCATACTATTTCAAGACTTAAAAAGATCCGTTTGCCAGATATATGGAATTGGTTGAAATAGTGACTTGATTCACTATAACAAACAGTTTTGAGTAAAATGATGTGTTACCGAAGCATAATCGCACCCTAAAGGACATGGAGAAGTCAATGCAAAACATGACTAATCTACCTGATTGTTTAAAAATGTGAAAACTCAGTCTTACACACATTCGTATATGGGGTTACCCTACTGAGGTAGTATAATCCTTATAAAGATAAATTACATGTTCATTCCGCTATTGCTATTTGGTAAGATATCTCAACCACTTGAAAAGCTACAGATTTGACTATAGAGAAGGAGGGACCAGAATAGTGGAATTACAAACAGCTAAGTTTCTAGAATATAATATCTATGATGACGGTGGGCCCTTTAACCCTTTAGAAAATAGCAGGACGGATACTACAATCTTTACGTACCCGCCACTCATACAGTCAAGTTCGGTAGATCTAGGTCTGAGTATCATGCCTGTATAGGAACAAGAATCCATACTTGTACACACAGAGGTTCCTAGGGGTACAAGATTTGATGCAGTTATAAAGATCCTGGAGTGAGATGACCTATTATACCATTTGATTATATAGTTTATTAGGTGAACATAACTATCATATTAGACATGTTACGAATCCAGGTACTTTTACATAAGTTGTTTCTAGACCCAATGCGGATTTGTGATGGGATGCAATGACTAATAAGATGTAAGTCATGAAGCATAATAAGGTCTGGGAGCTAGGTGATTTTCAGTGGAATTATAAACCTGTCAGTTGTAAATAAGTTTTAAGACTAAAGGATTTTGGGATAAAGTTCAGCAGTTTATGGGCTCGTTCAGTTGCCTGATGGTTCACTCAAGGAGAAAGGTTTACTTTAATGTTACCTTTTCTCCCGTGTCTTCGTAGGATATATTTAAGTGATTATGACAATTATAGCTTGTGATGATATAGTGTTACATCAGATGACTGTCAAAACAGCTTTCTTGAATAAAGACCCTAATGGAGAGGTCAATATGTGGTATAACCTGAAGGATTTCAAGATCCAGATCGAACTGAAATAATTTGTATGATAAGCACATTAAACCTCCCGAAAGTGGTATCTTATGTTTGATGAGATTTGACATTCGACTTCATGAAAAATAAAGTTAAAAAGATACTTGTATCACGAGGTCAAGACGAGCAAGATTATCTTCCTATTATTGTATGTGGATGATATATTGTTCACATTGAATAACTTAACCATATTGCATGAGGTTAAGTAACTTTTGGCCAAGTATTTGAATATGAAGGATCTTAGTGAAGCATCTTTTGTCTTAGGCATGCAGATTTACTAGGATAGATCTCAACACTCATCAGACTTCTTATAGATTGGATACAATGAGTGAGTGTTACAAAGGTTTAATACGGTTGATTGTAAACTTATCGTATCACCTATCTCTCATAGTGAGAGATTATCTTTGGCACAGTGTCCAAAGAATAAAATAAAGAGAGAGGTTATGGGGAATGTTCCATGTTCTAGTGCAGTTAATAGTCTGAGATATGCCCAGGTATGCACTAGACTGGACATTGCATTTATTGTTAGAATGTTTGGTCAATATCTGGTTAACTCAGATATAAATCATTGGGATGCAGTCAAGTGAGTGTTAAGATACTTAAAAGGAACTAAGGATTATACCTTGATAAATAGAAAAGTCAACAGTTTAAGCCTCGTAGGGAACTCAGATTCAAATTTTAGCTATATGTCTGGATGATCGAAAGTCCATTTAAGGTTACATTTTTATATTTACATATGGAACAATGTCATATAAGAGTGTCAAATAGACACGTGTGACTTCTTCGACAATGCATGCAAATTGTATGCTATGGGGTTGCTTTATAAACGATTTGGCTCAGAAACTTGATTTCTGAGTTGTATGTGGTTAATTTAGTGATTAAATACTGTGATAATATTATTGTTATGTTGTTTTGTAACAAGAAGAGAAAATCACAGGGTCCTAGCATTTGGAGGTCAAATACTTGACCATAAAGAAGTTGATACGAAAAGGTGACAATAAGGTTTGGAGCTTAAGGACTGAAGAAATTTTAGCTGATCCTTTAATTAAAGGACTTTGCCCACTTGTGATTGTGAGATAAGAATGGGTGTTTTTAAGTACTTAGACATTATTAGTTAGGGGATCGTCATGTTTGCTCCATGTACATTTGTACATTTATATGTTTGATGTATTATGACAGTATAATAGTTCATCAATAAAGATAATTATCATTTATCTTCAGTAATTCGTGTTATCGTACATTGTCATAATACCTATGAAAGTTTTAAGATTTGTATTAATCTTAAGCATTTAAAGGTCATTGGACATATTTATAGATTGGCCTTGAGTCTATGTCATTTAGACGCATACAATTTTATATAGATATCCATAAAGTTTGACATGACATAGGGGAATATAAGTTTTCAATCCCATAAAAGTTCTCTAATGCAATATAGCTTTCAATTGGAGAACATCAAGGTTTTCTCTGATGCAGTTTAGCATTTGGTAAGAAGAAACAAGTTTTCTCTAATGTTGTTCAGAATTCGGTAAGAGAAAACATGATTTCTCTAATGCAATTTAACATATGCGATTTAGCACAAAATTTGAAAAAATCGAGACCTACAAACAAAGATGATACATATTAGATCATACAAGTAGCATTCTAGTTTGTCATCTTCATTTTCCCAGTTATGTTAGTAAGGTATTAGATATACGTGATTATATTGGACCTGTGTCACACATGACACACGTGTTTGATATTTTTCGGTGTTGAAAGCCTTGTAGGACAGAATGAAGGACTTTCGTTATCTTTTGATCAAATGTTTTGTTTTTAAATCTAGTTGACTAATACAATAGCGCAACTTAATTGAGTTTTAAAACTGTTTTAAACTTGAATCAATACCGCAATTAAGTATTGTCCAAGGGGGAGAATATTGGATAATTTTGATATTTCCCATAAAGTTGGGCAACATTTAATTAAAAATTTCAGTTTTTCAATAACTTATCAGTTAAGTTACGTAATTTGATCCGGATAAAGATAATAAAGTGACTAAACAAATGATCTAATTCAATCGGTCAAAGTCCAGGTAGAAATAGATCCCGATCAGTATAGACTGCACCTATATCGAGCATGTGATAAGAAGCCCGATATGAATGTTATATATAAAGGTTAAGGTCTCATGCAGTTGCTGATGTCATTCGTAAGCATAAGGATTCTTTGACCCATTAAAAGAGCTTATATTTTGAGAAAACTGAAAAAAGGCTTTACTGTGTCCCGGTGAGTAGTTCCAGTAAAGGCGGCAATGGATTCGCGTTCGTTTCGGTTTCAAAAAGCTCGTTTGGAAGTTATGGAACTGAAATAAGGTATTTTCTACATCTCTTTGTATATTATCCTTTCACATTCAATCTGAAAAACGTAATTAAGGTCCGTTACGTGTTACACATTCCATATCCTCAAGTGTCCGAAAGGATTAGGAGTGGACCTATTTTTGTGTGCGTTGTCGTATCGTAAGTTGTTAAAGACATTGTCATAAATGTAGTAGCAATCCAAGCCTCCATTCTAAGTGTTTTAACAAATTAAGTTGTTGGTCTATATCTTTAATGAGTTGCAGCATGGTTTGGATCAGGACTTAATGATTGATGGCCAGGTTTCCTAACTTTAGGAAAAATTAGCCATGAATTAAGAAGATGAAGGAAAAAGAATTTCCTACGATTTGGATTTAGTTTAATGTTTAAATTTTATAAATTTATGCCATCATACTTGAAAATTTTGTTGATGTTCATTTATCCATGTAGAATAGCACGTGGTATGATTGTACAACGTATGTGTCAATGTCCAATCTATACGTTTTCACATAGAAGTGATATATTCATATATTTGTGTAGCATAACATGAAATATAATTGTGTCAAGTATGTGTTAATGTTACTTTCATGAATCACATTCAACATATATTTTTTGCTTATTTCGCAAGTGTTATGATATATATTATATTTCTGACGATGTTTTTACAGGTTCATAGTATATCTTTACTGCATAAATAAATTCATACCATATTAACTTGCTTAAAATGTAATTTATTTGATAGTAGGACTACATATTGTGTTATATAGGATGTGAAAGTAGCTAAGTAGATTGCTTCGAGAATGTATGGAAGACGGTCTTATTAATTTCTTGGTTTGAGAATAAGGACTAAACTAATAACATGAATCAAGTTTGAGTTTTCAAATAAAGCCAAATGCGAAGTTACAATGTAGAGTTTTTAATCATAGACATTGCATTGGTTCAACTTTTATGTGTGCATAGTCATACTTTTAATTGTGATTGATTATGATAAACATGGAAACACAATGCGAAACCAATTCCTTTTTTGTTTTGGAAGTTAAGTAGGGAATATATTTAATCAAAACGTGGAAAGTACAGAGGAGAGGATATACAACTCTTATAGTTAGAGTCTATACAAAATATAGAGCTAGATGTGCAACTTTTGTTAACTAAGTATCAGCTCTTACCAAATACTCAACTGTTGCATGAGTCAGTCAGAAATATCCTGCAAAGAGGCACTAACAGTAAATTCATCCGTAGCTTGAGATAAAACTCAATCCAACTGAATTTCTTATATTTTTCTATTGTCACAAAGATCTTGATGTTCCTCATTCTCCAAATGAAATGTATTAGTATGACAAACCCAATCTTGCCATATAATTCTCCTTTTTATTTTTTATTTTTTTCCTTAAAGATTTTTTGTTACCTTATATGTTGTTGATTTTATATTAATCATATGATGTATGGTCTGTAAGCACTTTGATCATTGTTATTATTTTGGGAATATGTGGGTTAATTTATGAAGAAAATATTAATTGTCTACTATTACAAAGATCTGATGTGAAATATAATTTTTGATTGTATTTGACAAGATATAAGAGACAAATGAGTAAGTTGGAGAGTATGAATAATGAAACAATTACAATAAAAAAGGCATTACATAATAGGTACGAGCATAGTTGAAAGAGCAACTATTATTGCCTTTTTATTAAGGCATTAACATAAATAAAGTGGCACTCTTAAAAGAGTAAGACATCATAATTTCTTGATTAGACTCAAATAAATAATGTTACTTTTAACTTTTTGATTAAGACAATAAAACAATGTCAAACTTAGCAATAACATATTGAGTGTGGCAACATTTTGAATATTTATAAGATAATGAATTAATCGTTTTTAGTCAACAATTTATAGCAGTAGCGATATGTTAATATAGAGGCAACATATTTTACTGGTAAAGGTAACAAACTTCAATAAATATTATTGTAACATTAAAATTATCAAAGATAACAAATGAGTCAAACTAGAGCAATAAATTTTTATCTAAAATGTAATAACAAAATTATGAAATAAAGGCAATGCCTTTCATTTATTACGCTACAAATTAAGATTAATAAAAGGTAATAGAATTACACTTAAAAAGTAAAAAAATCATGAATAACCAACCACTTGAAATTATTATAATATTTATAGAGACAACCATATAGATTATTAAAGGTAGCTGTGCATATATTAATATATGCCTTAAAATATATATTTTTAAATCTCAATTACCAAAAAAATAGATTTAGATATGCTATTATATAGACTATATGAAATTGTGAAATTCAATCTTTAATATATCTAAAATACAATAGCTAAAACTTATTAATTAAAATATACACTTATGTCATCTTCCCCTAATTCATATAGAATATAAATTTGTTAATGAAAATACAAAACAAAGTCAATATATATGAGCACTCTAAAATCCTTTATAAAGTACCTGCTTATCTACTCCTCGTCATCATCTTTTTTTTAAAAAGAAGTACATTAGAATTATTCTAAAACAAGTATGTAGGTCAACATGTTGATGTATCTAAAGTGAAATATCAACTATTTTATTATGACCTCCATTTAATCAATATAACACAAGGATACAATCTTTTTTATGAACAAAATCAAAAGGTATGAAATTTTCAATCCACATTAGTTGCATTATATTTGCAAATGGGAAAATAAGTAAAAATAATCTGCGGTTAATCTCAATAGAAAAGATAACAAGATGATGTACAATAGGAGTGAATTAAAGAACTTTGTCAATTGATGTTCTTCATGCTCATAAGTAAGATTTGGAGGAATATAATATTCCCTTCTTAATTGAATAGTTGCTATCAATTTACAAAGCATATCTATACTAATGGTGTTGGCTTGCTCAGTCTAAGATTGAATGAGAGAGAATATCTGTTGTTTTATTTTTTTCTCTTTCTACTTTATCTTGTTCTACTTCATCTCTTCTAATGTAATTTTCACAGACTTCAAATACTCATTGGGAACTTTGTAAAAGGCCTCACTGATCATATTTTCTTTCATGATAAATGATTTCACACTTTTCCAAATAGTTTATTACATCCAAGCTTTATCATTCCTATATTAGCTACAAATTCATCAAGCTTTTAGCTATCATTTTCTTTTTTTAATTCTTCGATGCAAGCCTACAAAAAAATAATGTGTTACTTCTTCAATTAAATTGACATTGATGAGTATGACTATATGTTTATAGGAAAAAGGAAATAAACAAACTTGCAATTGCGCTAACGAATACAAGCATCATTTATAATTACAAGGAAACCTATTGTCATTCCACTTATACTAGAAACAACTTACTTTGACAAGATGAATCAAGCAATAATGAAAAAAAATAAATGAAATGAAATCTAGGTAATATGAGTGACATAACAATATAAAAAGATCAAAAGCATAGGCAATGAGCAATAAATTTGATCATCTTAACAAAAGTAGCAATAATATCGAAAATTGTTACAAGGCAAAATACTAATAAGTTTTCTCTCTTATAAATTCAATAGATTACTTTTACACTTTTCTAAGCTTTCTTTTACAAATTACAACATTCTTGTTAGCATTAGATAGTGGAGTTTTATCTTCTTTTCCATTTTGTTATCTGTAAAAGCAATTATTAATTAAAATATTAAAATAATTTAGAAAATTCACGTAGTTTATTAATGGATTATAACTTGTAAAAGAACTTACCAATTTCTCAAAGATACTTATAGAACTCTTATGATTAGTTTTATGCATTTCAATTTATTGTTTTCTATTTTGACTATGTTTTTAGTAGTTTACTACATATTAAAACATTATATTAATTAGATATTATGAAAATAATTTGTAAAGAGTATTAATAATTGTCATACCTTCACATCTGGGTGGTTCTAGTAAGTAATAAGATCCTCAAAGACTTCGTTGCTTATCTAGTAAGGATAATTGGCCATTCATTCTGTATTTATTGTATACTATTTCATATATTTTTGCTTTGCTTTAGACTTATAACTTCTCCTTTTATCTCCATTTGTCTTCACAGTTCATTCTTTAACTTCTAATGACATAATATATCTCTTCTACAGTGCAATCAATGTTCATTTAATTTTTGTCAAAAATTAAATTGAAAGAAGTATTAATATGATGGTTTTTTACATTAATATAATGAAGACATAGAAGAACAGATTATACATGCCTTTTGATTTCCAACATAAAGAAGATCTTAGCAGAATCTCAAGGTTAACTATCACTTACCCTCCTTTCATATACCTTGGGGTCCCCACAACTTCTAAAAAATCAAGATTTGTAGATTATCAACTTATGCTAGAACTGTTCAAAAATAGAATCAATTTATGTCAAAATAAATTCTTATCAATGGCTGAGAGGCTAAAAATAATTTTTTTGGCTCTAAAGATCATCCATAAACATTGAAGTGCCCATCTCTATTTTCCAAAGAAGATTGTGAAAGAAATTGACAAGTGTATGAAACATTTCTTGTGGTTAGGGAAAGTAAGGAAATCAAAGGGTGCAAAGGTAAGATGAACTAAGTTATGCATACAAAGGTAGGAAGGAGGGTTATGTATAGCTTCGATATAAGTTATACATAATATTCTTTTGGCCAAAAGGGTATGGATTGACAAGATCTCATCTTGTCTAATTATTTTATATTATCTACTTTGTTTTAGATTTATTTTTGTGCTTAAATGTTAAAATTAATGCTTGTTTTATTTTAGGAAATGAAAAGTAGAGATTGTATCAAATTGGGACTCTTTGATGATAATGACAAATTTTGGATAAGATGAAGAGATTAATGCAGTGGATAAGGCTGAGCATTTGAAGAGCTGAAATTTGACTGAAAGACTTCGCATTATCCTTATCATGAAGGAGTTTGATTTTGAATTTATTTTAAATAGACATATTTACAAGTTAGAGTTATATTAAGATTAGATTAGAAAGCCTGATAAAAGGGACGTTTCTCACAACAAAAAAGGTTGTCTCTTTCTACATTTTTACTAATGTCTTTCTTTTATTTTTGTTATTGGAACGATATCCATGTGTGGCTAAACTCATCGTTCTGATTCAAGAGGATTCAATACTATAATTATAAACTTGTGAGGTTTTGTGTTCTCAACTTTTATTCATGTTTTAATTCAAGTGTTTCTTGTTTTGAGTTCTCATATTTGATGAATGATTGTTATTTGATTAATCGGACAATTTAATTTAATATTGATTATTCTATCGCTATTTAAGAATTCAATGATTATATCATATTTACTTTCAATGCACCTTCTCTTCGTCAATTTGGCTTACGATTCTACACATGATGAATGAATACTATAATATGACAAATCGGGGAGAAATATTACAGTGGGCTGGTAGGAAAGCTAGGGATATGAAACGGGATAGATTGTTGTTCAAAATAATATTCAACTATTGTATTTACATGATATGGAAAGAGCAAAACTAAAGACTGCGTAGAAATACAAAAATAAGGAACAATATACTAGCAAACAAACTAATTTGATGGACTAGGAAAATTTATATGGCATATGGAAATGAAGCAAAAATAAGTCCACCACTAAGGAACAGATGGAATATGTAATTCTTTGAATTTATATAATGTTATCTCTTATATTACCTATCTTTATTTTGTACATAATCATTTTACCCAACCTTTTGATTTGTACTTAACTTATTTCGAGGGGTAGCAAATTCCTTTTCGTTGTAATGGTGCTTAAGCTCTATTGAACTAATAAAATTCTTTCATTTTCCCAAAAAAAAAAGTTTCTTGGGACTCTTACACCAATTGACATGATTTAGAGGTGTAAGATTTTGTTTATGAGTCATAGTACTAGTACCTAACAAGAGTCTGCCTAATTAAGCGCATTAAAATAAATTAAATTACATTTTCATGGATCTAGCATGAATCTCCTTGAACAATAATGGATCTCTCCTTTTTCTTCATAAATTTTATACTCAAATCAATTATTAATAACAATATATAGTAGATAAATTATTTAAATAACAATAAAATATATGTTTACCTTTACATTAAGGAGTTGCAATTTCTATCACATTCATGCTTATATTATTTCTATTTTCTTGTACTACATTTATTTTTAAAGGAAGATTAGGAACTTAGCCTTGTATTGTGTTTTCAAGTGGTTTTTATTGTTGTTCCACAATTTTGGTCAGTAGCTCTCGCCACCTCAAAGGAGCATACTCTGTTTGAACGGTTGCTTCCCTACAAAACTTTTAAAATTTTAATTACCAAGATTATTATGACATATTCCCTATACTTATTTATTCTACTTATGATTATTCCTCAACCAATTCTTTTTTTATTGTTTTTTTCCCCACCTTAAAAAGTTAACAACATTACCTAAAGTACATAAAGGTTATGACTGTACATTCTTCTTAGAGGATTAGTCCTTTCGTCCTTATTAAAATTTATGACAATTAAAACCACAAAATGAAAAATATAAATTATAACCTTATTTTTCTATATTAATAAGGATGTTCACTTCCTCCTACTCCCTGAGAGCATTATGGACAACCCACAGAACCGCAAGAGTAGACGACAGACT
>JAOQMP010000002.1:4794133-4811810 GCA_027563575.1 Erythroxylum pedicellare
CTAATCCGGTTTGAGGCTTAGTCATAGTTAAGACTCTTTGCCCCTTCCTACGGATATATTTAGTAGGGATTGAACTCGAGAGCTTTTCCCACATGCCCACCCATTGGGTCAACTAATATGGTTCGAGGCTTAGTCATAGTTAAGGCGCTTTGGCCCCCTCCCTACGGGTGTATTTAGTAGGGATTGAACTCGAGAGCTCTTCCCACATGCCCACCCATTGAGTCAACTAATCCGGTTCAAGGCTTAGTCATAGTTAAGGCTCTTTGTCCCTCCCTACAGGTGTATGTAATAGGGATTGAAATCGAGAGCTCTTCCCAAATGCTCACTCTGCGCTTCCCACATGCCACAACCCATAGGTTTATTAGAATATTTGAGAACATAAAATATAAACCACCAAATAATAACCCAAACAACCACCAAATAATAAGTCAAACTAAGTTCTTTTTTTTTTCCCTCCTTTCTTAATTTATATTTTAATTTTTTTTAATTCTAATTCCAATTTTAGTCCATTCGAAAAAACAAAATACAACTTTGCTCTCAAATAAAAGGATATGAATTTTCTCATAATTTATTGTTAATTTTTCATAAAATTTTTATACATAGATATAATTTTAATTTTATAACTATGTCATCAACTTTAGTTAAAAATTTAATTACAAATTTTAAAATAAAAGTTTATAATTAAAAAAATGTCGTGTATCAATGTGTCCAACGGATTTCACTAAAATATTTACAAGGTATCAAACGGTAAACGGCCGGCGTAAAAGTGAATGGCTAATATGAAAAATTACAATTTACCCCAAGAAATCAAAAAGGAAAGAAAAGAAAAGAAATATAGACATTGGACTTTGGAGATTTGCAAGTTGTCAACGCTCTGTACATCAAACTTCGATAAAAAAAAGAAGAAACCATTAAGCGCAAATTAAATTTTGTGGTCAAGCTGCAACGTAGTCGAGTGGGTCCCAACAGCAGAAGTAGAAAACCAAAAAAACGTACGCTGTTACGATTGTCCCTACCGTCTCTCTTCTCTCTCCCTCTGCTTTCTCCGCTCACCCACTCTCTTCTTCCTCCCCCATCTTCTAGGGTCCTCTAGAGAGAAAGAGAGAGATAAAGAGTGGGAGAACGGTCCCCGTTGTGTGAACGCGAGTTTTGAATTTCACTTGAATAGCTAAGATGAGTTCCGGTTCGGATTTGGTCCGATTTGTTGAATCCGTACTCGGTGTGTCGATAGGCAGTTCCTTGTCAGACTCGGTGGTTGTGGCTCTAACCACGTCGTTCGCGGTGATAGTAGGGTTGCTTGTATTCTTCTTGAAGAGATCGTCGGATCGAAGCCGAGAGGTGAAGCCGGTGGTTGTCCCCAAGTCGTTGATAGTGAAAGACGACGAAGACGACGCCGAGGCTTTGTCGGGGAAAACTAGGGTCACTATCTTTTACGGTACTCAAACTGGAACGGCTGAGGGATTCGCTAAGGTACAGTTTCTGGCTCGATTTGTTTGTTATGTGCATTTTGACTTTGCATTGGTACTTGATCCAACTTTGAAAAGAGATAAAGGAATCTTGCTGTTTTTTTCAAGTCAGAGCCGGTCAACTAGGATTTACTTTTGCGTACCAAGTAACAGTAGAAGATTCTGATTCATGATACTTTTTCTTTCTAATGTTTTTATGTTAGTTTTGGTTCATAATTATTATAGACCAATCGAAATTCCGCTGTAGTCTGCGGCGGATACTGTGCTGTACGGCGTTAAAGTGAGCGAGGATTAGTCCGCTTATTGTGGGCTTCATATCTTCTTCGACGTGCAAGGGGGTATCTTTATAAAGTTCTAAGTAGAAGTTGGATCGGTTTTTGGTCCAAATTGGTTTGGTGGCGATTCAATCGTAAATTGTGAATATTTTCCCAGATTCCAGTATCGTATTGGTGTTTAATCGAAAGAAGAATTGTTTTATAATTAACTATGTAAGGATCTATCTTCATTTGCATTGACACTACGGTTACAATTCCAAGATAGATAAATTAATTTGGTCCCATGTGAACTAGAAAAGGATTTTTTGCTATATATTTTTTTCCATTTATTTTTATTGTGGTGATGCTTTCTTGATTTGCATTGGTTTAATTCTTCCTATTGTTGACAGGCTTTAGGCGAGGAGATCAAGGCAAGGTATGAGAAAGCTGCTGTAAAAGTTGTCGACCTGGTATGTATTGTTGCGCCATGCTGAATTATTGTTTGAGAATTTTTCTTGTTGAGGAGTTAAATCATATGGTTTTTATGGTGATACAAAATTTGGGTTAGGATGATTATGCTGCAGATGACGATCAATACGAGGAAAAATTGAAGAAAGAGACATTGACATTTTTCATGGTGGCTACGTAAGATAAACCTTTGCATCTGATACCTAATCATGTTTTTAATCTGGAAAAATATATGACCCTCTAATTATATTTATTCCCGAAATTGTAGCTATGGAGATGGAGAGCCAACTGATAATGCTGCAAGATTTTATAAGTGGTTTACAGAGGTTGGTGTCATTACCATAACTTCAATACTTCACACTGTGTTTGAGCCTGTTTTAGTTGGCATTTTATGTGAGATGACTTTGCCCTTATTTCAGGGAAGTGAAAGGGAAGCCTGGCTTCAACAGCTCACCTATGGTGTTTTTGGCTTGGGAAACCGTCAGTATGAACATTTTAATAAGGTAAATCTCAATTTAAGTTTTTGAATAGTTTTGTATATGATGATTTATGTAGTTTAATGGAACCCTTTTTCAAAACAGATAGCTAAGGTGCTTGATGAGCAACTTTGTGAACAAGGTATGTTTTTTATCTAAATGGTTGCTGTCGTGTACTTGTTGGTTCGACACAAGAAATCTTCTGTCTGTGTGCGACATTTTTTTCAAGCTTTATTCCTTCTGATACAATTGCTAAAATTGTTGCATAAAAATGCAATTTCAAAGTGATCTTTTGAGTTTAAAATGGACGAACAAGTTTAGAAAAGATTTGGTTGTATGTGGCTTTTAGTTGTTTGTAGAGATGTATTGGTTGTCTGCATTTGTTAATTTTGTATTCATAATGTTGAATGTCAAAGTGACGAGATACTTTGTGTTAACTGTTGGCATCGGCAATCTTCAATGCTATTTGTGAAAGTGTTATTGGTGATTGATTATCAGGCATCATTATTCACTTACTATTTGCTATTTGTATTGGTAACTTGTGCATTTCTTCCCAAAGTTGTACATCCATTCTTGTGAGGTGTTGAACCTATAACCTAACATGACTCATTGGCATTCCATCATACTTTTCGTTTTTGTGAGGTCATATATGTGCACCGATAGATGGCTGGGATGTTCAAGTTTCTTATTATCAACTGTAAGGATAGCATATTCAATCTGTCTGACATCTTTGAATTTTCTTCTTACGCACAGGTGCGAAACGTCTCATACCTGTTGGTCTTGGTGATGATGATCAATGCATTGAGGATGATTTTACCGCTTGGTATGCACTAGTGCAAATACTAGGACTATTAATTTGATCTATTGTGACATGCATTTAAACAGATGTTTCTTGCCAATCTTGACAATAGTCTTTCTTCTGAAATGGCTATATTAATTATGTTCAATATTCCTTTTCATAGGAAAGAACTATTGTGGCCTGAGCTGGACCAGTTACTAAGAGATGAGGACGACATGAATACTGTATCTACTCCATATACCGCTGCTATACCTGAATATCGATTAGTAATTCACAATCCTTCTATGACACGCTGTGAGGATAAATTCTCACACTTGGCCAATGGGAATTCTATTTTTGATATTCACCATCCATGCAGGTATAGGACATTGTGCACGTATTGGGTATCCCTGACTTATCGTTACTGAACTAATGCATCTTTTCTTTTCTGAAGGGTTAATGTTGCTGTTCAAAAAGAGCTCCACAAACCAGAGTCTGATCGCTCTTGTATTCATTTGGAATTTGATACTTCTGGAACTGGAATTACGTAAGTTCTCATTTTAATGCCTTCAATTCATTATAGTATTCACACGTATAATACTAATATGATTAGAGAAAATCTGATAATATTGTGAATCAGATAGCTAGCTTTGATCTCTCGCGCACATTCTAGGTCTTGTCAATGCTTACAAGCTTGTCTTCTTCTCATGTGTCTTAGAAACCTTTGAGTTTCACTCCTCAAGTCTAACAAACTTTTATATGAATGGAATTTTATCACTTGGCAATACAGTTGATTGTAGAAATTGATCTTTTGTACTGAAATATACTCTTTCTTTAGATATTCGAGTGTGTGCATGTGCTCATTGTTCTTGAATTAGAACTTGTAGAGTTCACCGTTAGAGATGGTCCCCAAGTTTAACAGTCTTTTACGTTGGTTATGCTGCTTCTGTCTTTGTTTTCTAATACAATTTCTAATTACCATCGTACTGTTTTGTTATATTGTTGTTTTAACAATGAATTGAATCTCATACTGTTATAAGTTTAACTGTCTGGTTACTGGTTTCTCTTTATTCATTATGATGCCTCAGATATGAAACTGGGGACCATGTTGGTGTTTATGCTGAGAATTGTGATGAAACAGTTGAAGAAATAGGGAAATTGTTGGGTCATCCTTTGAATTTAGTGTTTTCTCTTCACACTGACAATGAAGATGGTGAACCACTGGGAGGAAGCTCATTACCACCTCCTTTCCCAGGTCCTTGTACACTTCGTACAGCATTAGCACGCTATGCTGACGTACTAAATCCTCCTCGAAAGGTAGTATCATGCACATTTTAGTATCTGTTTCTGGGTTCTAATATTAGGTTTATTCACTTTTCCTTTGCAATTACGATTTCTGGCTTAATGTGCAGACTGCCTTGGTTGCTTTGGCTACTCATGCTAATGAGCCTAGCGAGGCAGAGAGACTTAAATTTTTGTCATCACCTCAGGGGAAGGTTCATGAATGATGTTTTGCTGTTATCTATTTTCCTGTTTGTTGTAATATTATGCCTTTTGTTTCTGTTCTGTTTTTACTTGTTTTCAATCATGCATCAATCTTCAGGATGAGTACTCTCAGTGGGTTGTGGCAAGTCAGAGAAGTCTTCTTGAGGTAATGGCTGAATTCCCATCAGCAAAGCCTCCCCTTGGTGTATTTTTTGCTGCAGTGGCTCCCCGTCTACAGCCTCGTTATTATTCTATCTCATCCTCTCCTAGGTGATTGATTGCCTTTTTTTTCCAATTGGTCAGTTTTGTTTTATCTTACTCTAGCAGTTGTAGTTATTTGTTAATCTACCTTATGCAGATTTGCCCCCAGTAGAGTACATGTGACATGTGCATTAGTGTATGGCCCTACATCTACTGGTAGAATTCACAAAGGGGTGTGTTCAACATGGATGAAGGTGGAAAGACTGAGCTTTGAGTACAGTTTACTCAGACAAGCTTATTAAACTTACCCTCTTTTGATAAAGTCTTTGTTACTCTCCTTGTGTGCTCTATTACTCATCGCACAACTTTGGCGTTTGTGGTAACTAATGTCTTCTTTGAAAACAAACTTCAGAATGCAGTTCCCCTGGAGAAAAGCCATGACAGTAGTTGGACTCCCATTTTTATTAGGTCATCCAATTTCAAGTTACCAGCTGATCCTTCAATTCCAATAGTTATGGTGGGACCTGGTACTGGGTTGGCACCTTTTAGAGGGTTTCTACAGGTTTGAATAGCTTATTTGATGCATTGCTTTTTCTCCTTTTCTTTTTCCTTCTGTTCACTGTGAAAAGAAGAAACCTGAATGTTTGTACACTAATCAGAAGATATTAAATGGTGTTTATCCTTCCAGGAAAGAACGGCCCTGAAAAATGATGGTGTTCAGCTTGGTACTGCTCTCTTATTCTTTGGATGCAGAAATCGACGAATGGTTAGTTTTCATTTTTGTTCATTTTTCAAATTTTCAAAGAATAGTTGGGGAAGGTGTTGGAAGGGAGGATCTATCTCTCAAAGAGTTGATTGTACCCTGAAATAGTGCATACCGAATCCGGGTGAATATGTATTTGTTGCTTGTAGGATTTCATATATGAAGATGAGCTTAAAAATTTTGTGGAAAAAGGTGTGATATCTGAGCTGATTGTTGCATTCTCAAGGGAGGGGTCAGAGAAGGAGTATGTTCAACATAAGATGGTGGAAAAAGTAAGAACTTGTTGACTGCAAGAGTAGCTTTTGTATGATATTAAAGATAAAATCCTAAATCATCGCAATCTAATGCAATGTGTGTAGGCAGCCAATCTTTGGAGCTTAATTTCTCAAGGAGGTTATCTGTATGTTTGTGGTGATGCCAAGGGTATGGCTCGAGATGTGCATCGAACTTTGCACACTATTGTTCAGGAGCAGGTATGCATCATAACCTGCATAAACATATATATTCTGCTGTTTCCGTTGTTATTACATCTAGCAATTAGTATGCCCTTTGCAATTCCATAGCATATTGGGTGTGATTGTACCAGGCACATAGAACTTAATTTATCTTTTCGGTGCCACCCTTGTACTTCTTACACAGAATCTATGTGGCTAGCCTGTGCCATTTTCTTTTGGTTGAATATAAAAGGGAGGATTTCGTTAATATTATCCTCTAGAACCTGTGACTTTTCTCTCTATATGTTATTTTCTGCTCCCTTTTCTTAGGTTGGGCATACTGCACATGTGAATGACGACATATCCAGTTAATATTGCAGTGTGTTCTTTACCTGCATTCAAATAGTGTGTTCTTTATATGCATTCAAATCTTTATCTATGCATTGTAGGGAGGTCTGGACTCGTCAAAGACAGAGTTGTTTGTGAAGAAACTCCAGATGGACGGAAGATATCTGAGAGATGTTTGGTGACGGTTTAAAAGTCTTGTTCAAGGCCAGGTTTATTGCAGCAGCAGCAGCTTTGTCAAGAAGTATAGCATTAAATTAATTAATCCATTTCATGGAGCTCCATTGACTGATTCATCCCTGTCCTGTGATCAGGATGGTGGAAACTGAAACTCGGTTTACTTTGTAAATGAATGTCTGTCCTTTGTTTGCAAATTTTGCTCGTCAAATTAGAATGATCTTGTTACTCGATGTCAGTGCCCTTAAATTGAAGGAAAATGGCATGTAGCTAGTTGCAAAATGTCAAAAAGCTCACATTATAAGTGACTCTGTAGTTGTTTTTGTATCATTTCCATTAAGTAGTTTAGTAAATTATCATGTAATAATCAACTTCAACTTTGCTTCTAAAATTGAAAGGAACACTTGAGCGATTGTGTTTTCATCTGAAGTGCCAATGAATCTGAATTAGAATGAAGATCATTAAAGTGTCTGGAGCCGATCTATAATGCAACCTTGGACCTTGGTGATCAAATCATCAATGATGATTAGATGAGATGCCCTTGTCTTGCTTTGATAGACTGTGTTGCCGGATAGCAACTCCTTCCTGTATCTTTCAATTATTTCAGTCAATCCCTTAAGATCGCCTCAATAAATTCTAGTTAACGTCAACAGTCAGCGTTATATCCAGTGAGTTTTGAGTCATTATTCTGGTGGAATATCCATTATCACCGAACAAAATTTGGTAATTGGACAACTCCAAAGAATGTCTCATGCACTCAAACATTAAAAAGAATGTCACCCCAGCAAGCTTGGGGGTTTACTTCCCGTCCTGTCCGGTTGGATTTGGAGTTGGGTTACTAGTTACTTCTATTTACTTTGGTTTGCCCTCCACAGCGTTTGGAAGAAAATAGAATCCCGTGTTTCCGCCACCATCATTGTAACTCTACGCTTTCAATCACTACCCTACGTATCTCTCGCGTCACGAAACCCAAACAAACTTCTAAACCTCCACCGTAGCTGTCCTAGGGGTATTTTCGTCATTATGCACCCGAATATCCCTTCAGCTTCCACCGCTCAACAATTCCCCTCATTTCTCTCTCTTCTCCGCATCGTTTGTCTCTCCTCGCCTAGAAATTCACCGTCGTGCGCGTGGTTACACGCTCTCCAACTTTCGTTCTTCTATTGACATTGGTCCTAATAATCCCCCACACCCCCACGACGTGTCGCTTTTTCTCTGTGTGTTTCCTTTTCCTTTTTGGTCTCTCTCCCTAAAACCTTGCTAGGGTTTTGGGTGATTTGATTCCATTTTTGTGAATTTCTTCTGTTGAAGCTGGTCCTGGTTGTTACTATGCAATTCCTCTTGACGGCCACACAATGATTGACAAAACCAAGAATCATAAGAAGGTTTTAATCAGTGAAGAGGATACCTCCACTCTGTTACAAAGGTTTTCTTTTTCAATTAAAAAGTTGCATATTTGTTCCTTTTTTTTTTCTTCTTTTTTGTGTTTGCCGTTTCTTCATGTAATTGATGTAAATGGGTTCGGTTGGGTTTTGTGACATAGGTATGCAGCAACTACGGTGCTGACATTGCTACAAGAAATGGCTCAATTTGAAGGAGTGAAAATTGATTGGAATGCTTTAGTAAAAAGGACCAAAACTGGGATTTCGAATCCAAGAGAGTACCAGATGCTTTGGAGACACTTGGCATATCATAACGCTTTGCCTGACAAACTCGACGATGGAGCTCAGCCTCTGGTCTACTCCTCATCTTCTTCTCTAAGATGATTTAGTGTAGTGATTATCATTTTATGTTTGTTTGAACTTAAAATTTGGGTCTTGCAGGATGATGATAGTGATTTAGAATATGAAGTGGAGGCATTCCCTGAAGTTTCTAGCGAAGCTTCTGCAGAGGCTGCAGCATGTGTCAAGGTGTGGGATTTAGTTGAATTTACCATATGGTTGATGGTTATTTTCGTATTGGGAATTAGGCTATTAGAGCGACTTGTCGTAATAGTTTGATATGTGGTGGCAAGGTGCTGGACTGGTTAAAATCATGGTTTGAAATTGCAGATTTCAATATTAGGATTGCGATCTGGACTGTTACCATATTTTGCCTCAATTGCGCCTGCATTATATGTAATTACTGCAATTTTCCTCATTCATTGTAAAACCCAGTCTGCAATTTAAAACTTTGGTTAAAATTTACCCTAAAGCTCACATAAACCATCAATGGTTGAAGCATACTTAGAAAATAGTTTTTAAGAGTATTATTATGAAAAGAAAGATTCAGTCTACAAAGATGGGAATTTGAAGGAATGATGAAGATCGAGTGACCCTTATACTTGTATACTGTCATCCTCCTTTTACAAGTATCTTTTAGGAATAGTTGAGGTGATATTGAAAGCCTAGCTATTTAAATTTGAGAAATTATTTCATGGAACATTTTTCATTCATCGGATCTAAACTTGCATTATTAGATTATTCCGTATGTTGTCAGTCTAAAACTATTTCCAATCTATAGTTTGCAAGAGAAATTGAAATTCATCATGCTCCTGGATAATTGGTTGTAGTTAAACATGCCATTTTCTTAATGCAGGACAAATATTTGGTATCTAATGTTCCATTGTTGTATAGATCATTTCACATGTATTGATGTTAATGGCTGTTTTTGCCAGGTGATGATTGCCTCAGGTATGCTTAATGACTCTAGTCACACAAATAATGGAACAGTTGAGGCACCCTTGACCATTAATATACCCAATGGTCAATCCTTTAGAGCTACTTCAGAAAATTTACAGTTGCCTACGCAAGGGATGAACATTACAGTTCCAGTTTCGGTTCAGAAGCAGCATCTGCCTGCAGTAACATCTTCTGAAGGATTGGAAACAAACCCATCAACTGGTGGCACTATTCCTGCTCGAAGGAAAAGAAAACCATGGTCAACAGCAGAGGACATGGAACTTATGGCAGCTGTGAAGAAATTTGGTGAAGGGAATTGGGCAAATATCTTAAGAGGCGAGTTCAAGGGAGATAGAACAGCATCACAGCTTTCTCAGGTTGTTTTTCCTTGTGTTAGATGCTGTTTAGTGTTCTGTTCTCTGTATTCCCCCTCCTACCCATACTAATCCCTCAAAAGAGCCCACAACCCAATCCTGGTCCTACTGTTTTCCATTTTTAGTGGTCATGTTTACTTGCAGACACATTTCCAATGGTTGGAATTGCTGCCATAGGGCGTGATATGATTCTTTTTTAGTGAAAGAATTGGTTTCTTAGCATTGACTAAGGATACTTGAACTGTAAATTGGATAAGCCTAAGAATGAAAAATTTGCAGTGTAGAGCAGCAGCAGATAAGTAGGTCTTAGTATTTGTTCGATTTTGTACGTTTTAGTAAATATTTTTGAGGGATTAACAGATGCAGTTCTGCTGCATGATCATAGGAGGAGAATTTACTCTAGGTAGTTGCTAAGTATTAGGTCTTGGTGAAAAATGTATCATGGTAATATTTAATCAGATTGATTGTACTGAAGAGTAAATTGATGACTGAAGGCATATATAAAGTGGCTGAAGTAGGAACTAGAATGGACCGGAGACTCATCGAGATGGTGTTGATGTTTGTAGTCTTGAGTAACTTAACATTGGCATATTGATGGGGTGGGATGCAAGATGTAGTGATATGAATAATAAAGCTTTACTAAGGGTCTGAAGAGCTTGGGTTTGTTTCAAAGGATTGGGTGCATTGCAGCTGAAACTTTAGCTCTTCTAATTTAAGGAATTGTTGCTGTTAAGAACCCATGCGTTTCAGTGGGATGTTGCACATCTGCTTCTAATTCTTTACTGAAAATAAATCTTTAAAGATCATCTTATTTGATCGTTAACTTTGAGAGTCTCTGCTAATGGGGAACAGTTTGGTGTGTTTTCACAGCTTTCTTGGGAGTGGCGTGTACTCTTCTTATTTGCTTCCATTTCAAACCATCTTCCCTTGCCATCTTATGTCTCAAGTAGGAATCAAGCAAATTCTTTTACCTTATTTGACATCAAAAACATTATGGTAAATTAGACATGTCATTACATGTATTTTACCTTAACTGCCTGAACTGTTATTAGATCGGACATTCTTATTGTCACACAGAGCAAGCCGTTGTCATCTAGTCCGGTCAAGATGTCTGGGCTTCACCCAGTTATCCCGGGTTCAAATCCCGGCAACGGATAATCTTCTCTGTACTTTGAATCTTGTGATAAAGTTGTTTATCTCAAGAAACTTTAGATCTATGTTCAATTTTTAATTACTGATCTTGAAAACGAATTTGTACTTCTGTAACCAATCTTCGGCTGAAATAGTATGCACATTTTTGGGTCTAGTTTAAGTTTGATGCATGCTATTAAAAAATTCACTTGGCTTTGTTATCCTAATTCTCAATTTTGATTCCAAGCAGAGGTGGACCATTATCCGCAAGCGACAAAGCAAATTGAGTCAAGCATCTGACTCTAGTGGCTTGCAACTTTCTGAGGCACAGCGAGCTGCACGTCATGCAATGAAGTTAGCCCTTGATCCACCTAAAACCTTGGTCACAAATAATTCTGGTAAGCTTTTGTGTGTCTTCTGGTTATTTAAATGCTGACAAGTACTTGCCTGTGCCTGCAGAAAAGTGAGCTAGATTTGTAATTGCAAATATTGGGGGTCACTTTCTTTTGTCTATCTTTTTTAACTCTTAATATACTCACTTTGTACCTGCGTAATTCATACTGTTGTTTATCCTATGTACTAATTTTGAAGATCTACTCCTTGTGTCAAACAGGTGGAGCAATGTTAAGTACATTTACGAACTCCTTACCTCCTAATGCTGTAGCTGAACCTTCAGCTGTCCAGCATGAGTCTCACCAAAATCCCAACTTGACGAAATTGTCTTCAGTGGCTTCAGCTTCCACAACAAAATCTCATGCTGAAGTTTCTAAGGACCCATTTGCTTCCAGGACTAACGGTAGCTATTCTAACATTTCTTATTCACTTGAATTTTTACACATGTTTTGAATAATTATTCACTCAATGTACTACAGGTAGGACACCGATAAAGAGTACAACCAGTAATTCACTGCCTTCTACCTCTGCAGCAAAAGCTTCACCTGCCCAAATTCAATCTCAAAAATCTGTTGTTACTAAATCAACTCCAATTGGAATGGTGGGTTCTGCAGCAAAATCTCAGTTAAGTTCAGATCCAGTGAGCGCTGCTGCTGTTGCTACTGGGGCACCTATAGCTACCCAATCAGATGCTGTTTCCCTGCTTAAGGTTGCTCAAGCAAATAATGCTGTCCATATCACACCCACAGGAGGTTCTTCAACCACATCATTGATGTCTGGAACAGCGGCACCGCCACTTTCAAGCCCTTCAGCTGTCTTATCTACTTCTTCGCATACTGCTTTGGTAAAAGCTTCCTCACCAGC
Source organism: Erythroxylum pedicellare (assembly GCA_027563575.1). Classification (NCBI taxonomy): domain Eukaryota; kingdom Viridiplantae; phylum Streptophyta; class Magnoliopsida; order Malpighiales; family Erythroxylaceae; genus Erythroxylum; species Erythroxylum pedicellare. The sequence continues at coordinate 4,806,403 of JAOQMP010000002.1, forward strand.
AACTCTGGACACTCCACTAGCTTCTAACCTATCCTCTCTGTCCCCCAAACAGACTAAGGCTGAACTTCTAGCAAATCAAGATGCTAAATCTGCAGACACTTGCAAATATTCTGGGCCTGAAGATTTGATGAAAGAAGACAAGAATGATGATGCTCCTATCCCGAGACATGAGCCTAGTGAAGGAGTTAAAGAAGATGGAGATGCATTAATGGACCAGAAAGTGGAGTTTATGAATCTACCAGTTGTTTCTGAGAGCTGTAATCCCTCAATGAAATCGGGAACAGCTGAGAGTGAGCTGACAGATGTAGTTGACAACAAGGCTGAAGGGGCTCCAAAAGCAAATGATGATATGAACAGTGATTCCCCTGTTAAAGAAGATAAAAGTTCTGTCTTTCAAGGGTGATGGTTAGAATCAGGGCATTGAATGGCAAACAAGACAGACCGATTCATGCAGTAATAAAGTGATTGCTGCAAGAAGTTCGAAGTCTGACAAATGGAAGGTCTTTGTGAGAAAGATGGCTTGTGCAAAATAGCAGGAAATTTCTTGATGTCTCTATTAGTCCTTTGCTTCAGGAATAGTTTGTGTAAATTTTTTACAGAATCAAGTTGAAAGTAATTGAATGTGGATCTCTACTAAAACATTGTACTTATATATAGCTATGGCAATGATATTGGTAGGGATGAAAGAAATCTTTTGGGTACCTAATGGAATCCTTTCAGGACTATGCTTCGTTTCAGTTAAAAGTTACAATCAAAGCAGCGGTATGATGTTGTGGGTACACATCTTATGTCCTAGTACTTTCGAAACATATCTTAAATTATAATTAATAAATTGAGATCATATAAAGAATCTAAAATTAAACATAGACTGCTCAAAATTAGTGATATATATCAATTACACATTTGAAGGAAATTCTAGTTGCGAACGTCAGTAAAAATTCTACTTGAAATTAAAGAAGAAAAATAACATTTTGGTTTAGTTTCATTGTGCATGACTGGACACTGTAGTTCATTGCTCCTGCTACCTTTCTACGAATGTAGATATCAGCCTATCTTGTTTCTGCCAAATGCTTATGAATCGAAAAGTTCTGCAGAAACTAAAAGTTCGTTGTATAAACATTTAATGATAATTTATTTAATTAATTCCAACGTTGAAATATAATCTCATTTGGTATTCACCTCAAAGATTATTACATCAAGATGAAAGAAAACCAGCTAATATGGTCCATTTCAAGATCATTGTATTGATTTGCAGCTGCATGAGATTAAAGTTTAAATGAGATACGGTGCATTTTTTACTAAGCACAACAATACAATATAACATATACAAAAGGTAGAGGGGCAGAACATATAGTAGAAGTAACTTGGAGAATTCCAAATTCTATCTGATATATCTAAAACTGAGAACCAAGAGGAAAATCTCATCTTCCAAAAGTTTTCTCATGTCGATCTATTCTGGTGGTTTCCCTCCTGCTCCCATGTTGCTGTAATGTTTCTGAATTGGACTCACACAGGAAAATAGCGATTGCCTTTGTGCCTTCTGTTTCTTTAACTTAACACCAAATAAGAAAGATCTCAGGGGAATTCTAGCTTTGTGCATCGAGCTCCTATGTTTAGATGCTGAAATCCCAAACTCCTGGTCTAGTTTAGCTAGTGTATCCTCAACTTCCACTCTCAGACCCTTTACCCTATCTACACTAACTTGCAGCTCACTAGCAACCTTGTTGCTTTCCTGTTTCATGTTCAAAACCTCACCTTGAAACTTGGCAGCCTGAAATTCACTTAGCTCAGGATCGTCTGCTTTGGAAATTTTTGATAACTCTTCATGAATGTTGCACAAGGATGTATACCTACTCTGAAGTTCCTCTTTTAACACAGCAGCGTTTTCCAGCCATAATGTTAAATCAGTGTTGATCTCTCTCAAGTGGTTGTATATCGGCCGAGCCTCTGACAGTGGAGTCTGATTCTTTACGCTTCCTTCTTGGCTATGATTATCCTTCAATTTTGATACTTCCAGCTTCAAGTCTTGGATTGAGGTTTGGAACTTTCCTATCTGATGAAATGCTGTGCTAAACCTCAACCAGAACTCCAAGTTCTGCTCCAGCATTTCATCAATATCCGAACGGAATTTATCTTCTATGGTTGGAACAGATCGAGGAGTCTCAGTGTATTTCAACTTGATCTCATTTCTTCCGTCTTTAACAGGGTCTTTCTTAGTGGCTGCAGGTGTCCTTTCACCAGATTCCATGTGGTGTAAGGAGTCAAAAACAGGCTGCCTAGGTGAACTTATAGTAGACATATTAGAATCCGGGAAAGTAGCTGTATGTGCCATGCTCTCGGGAGACCCTCCCCTTGTTGAGTACTTGTACTTTGAAGAGTGACTGCCCACATTTTCATCTTGATGTTGGGCAGAACCCGTTTTTCTAAGAGAATGAATCTCCTCATCCCTCAAGGCAAGAGCATTCTTTAGTTCCCTTATTTGCAACGCCAATTCAAAGAATCCATCCCGGTTTTTCTTCTCCACATCACCAAGCTTCTTTCTTACATCCTTGTAATTCTTCAGTACCAAGGTGTACTCTTCCACTAGGAACTTTTCTCTGTCCTCCACCCCACTTAGATATAGCTTTCTCCAGTTTGGATGGTCTGCTTCCTCATCTGGTCCATGTTCCTCTAGCTCAGTTTCAACATTACTTTCCGTGTCGAACAAATGCGAACCCTTCTTCTCTTGTTCCAGCGTCATGACACCAAGCTTTCCTGAGGCCTCAGGTTCACTGACGTTGGCAGAATCTGGAATATTAGCTTTTGTCTGTTCTTTATCCATTTCGGCAATCTCTGATTTGGTATCGGCAGTTGTACTCACTTCTTGTATAGATTCCAAATCTTCAACTTCACTCGGCTTCACCGTTTTTAGTTTCTCTGATAAATGATCGGCGTTGCAACTTGCTTCAGTAAACTGTGTTTTGAGATTGTTGTTAAGGTCTTTGACACTTTGGTTGAGAGATTTGACTCTTCGTAACTCTTCCTCCAATTCCTTGATCTTGTTGCTCATCTGCTCTGAGTTTGCAGTGAGTGTCTCCTTTTCCTCTTCCAGAGTCTTGATGTTTGCCTGAAGGTTATCTGTTTCTGATCTTAATCTGTTCACCAGAGCACTTTGAGAAGAGAATGCAGCTTCAAGACTAGCAACCTTTTCCACAAGCTCATCGATTTTCTCTGCCAGTTGAATAACAGTAAGCGAGGCGTTTGAATTTGCATACAGCTCGATCTTAATCTTTTCCCTCAATGATTCTACATGTTGATCATCTCCAGATTCCGTCTTTGAGTCATCAGTTGGCTTTTGCAGATCAGTTTGCTCCGGGGGAAGCTCACTTTTCAGGGCCATAAGCTTCTGATCAACTTGCTTAATCCTTTCATTCTCTACTTCAGCCACTTCAGCTGATTCCTCTTGCTTTTCGCGCAACTGAATCAAGGTCTTCTGACATGATTTTAGAGCTGTAGCTGCCATCAAAGTTCTAGCTTCATTATCATCAAATACGTAACCAATCTGAAATTCATCTTGTAAGCTACTAATCTTCTTTTGCACTGCAGTAATATGGTTTTCTATTTTCCAACATTTTTCATTGCACCGAAGGCACACGCTCTGTATAAACTCCCTTTCCGTTTGTAGAGCCAAAATTTCTTTCTGAAGCTTATCAATTTCCTCTACAGCCTCTTCTTCACTCAGGCCTGAACCTGGAGGCATTGCAGCTTTAGCCCAGGTAGCAGTTCTAGCCAGCTTCTCCTTTGAAAATGATAACGATTGGCTCTTAAACTCTTTCATACTGGGAGCTTTTGGAATGTTTGCTTTAGGTGCATTGGAGACCCTTAGAGGATCACCAGAATGAGCTGATGTAGTAGGATAACTTTCCATGTCATCGTCATCTATGGAATACTGAACTTGTTCAGGGAAAACGGTGGCAATAGTTCGATTGGCACTCTGCAGTTCCTTCGATAGCTTATCGTACCTTTCTGCCAATGCTCGGTACGACCTATAAGATTCTTCCACATGATCTATAAGTTCTGGCCTCTTCTTGTAGTACATTTCAACCCTTTGAGTAAATGTGTCTCCATCATTTTCGATGATTTGAAGCATTTCCGTAACCTTGTCTTCCATATCTGTGATTTTACAAGTTCATGTCAAATGCCTGCTTTTGATTTGATCAATATTTGGAAAGAAAAGAGGGAAAAAGAAAAGAGCTTCTCAATGTTCCTGCACTGAATTGTCTTTCCATTTCCATTTTCCTTTTTCTTTTGCCCATTCAGTCTAAACATGCAGAAGCATCAATAAATGGTTTTGAGCAGATCGGTGAATTTTGGAATATTACATTGGTAAAACGTGAAAACAGTCATTAACACCATTACATCGTTTGGGACTAGTTAGGATCAAATCACACTAAACAGAAGAAACACAGACAATAACCAACTAGAAGGCTTTCTCTTAATAAATGTAGAGAAGCATATCCAGAAAATACCTTGGAGATTTTCCTCCAACCATTTTGACTGCTTTGTCCTGATGTGGCTTGCCCACCACCATGAATATGCATTGCTTGCAGCCCTCTGCAACATTCTATGTCTTCCTCAAAACGCAAGCCCCATTATTGGAGTGCCATTGATGGTCATGAATGTGAAAATATGAAATCAAATTGAAAAAAGAAACAGAAAAAAAGAGAAGGTTTTTGGATAAAAGCACCTTTTTTTTTTTCTTTACAGGCATGGAAGGGAGGGCATTTAGGCCCGTATATGGTGTTAGAACCTTTGAAGCCCTTCAACAATTATAGGACTCTAAAATTGGTTTTGCCACGTTGAAGGATCATCTGCTTGCCAGATTTCTAATCTTGAACGAAGGAAGCTTTTACCCTTTTGGTTCATGAAATTATCTCAATGGTTGCCACTAACAGATTTCTAGTACTTAGTCTAAGAACATCAATCTTGGTATTGCCACGTTAGTTTCACAATTTATGCACGGCGAGCAATACACATAGGGTCTGGCTCTTACTCTTTACGGGTAGAAATAGTGCTCCCATAGTCTTGCATGGTGTGCTCTGTTTGTACTTGAAAGTCCGGACAGTACTATAATCGTAAACTTAGTAAACTATAACCATAAGTAGCATGTTCAAATTTAGAATACGTGAAACATCGACAGTGAATATGTGGTTTCAGGATTATGTTATCTTTCCTTAGGCTAAGACCGTGTTTGTAAATAAGAGATTACATCAGCTGTTAGTTAATAGCTGATTATATCAGTTGATTTAATTAGCAGATAATATCAGCTATTTATTAAAGATGTTTGATAAAATTAACTATTTAGTATTTATTTTTGATATGTAAAATGACTTATGAGGGTATAATTTAAAGAAAAATTACAATAATAT
>JAOQMP010000002.1:4811910-4827485 GCA_027563575.1 Erythroxylum pedicellare
GTCACTCTTTATATTTAAAAACATAATATTATGGTATTTTTAAATGTCAACTAATATTATAAAATTAAACAAAGATTAACAAGTTTAATTAACTCCTTTATTATATTTTTCCAAACTTCACGACATAATTGTACGATAAAAAAAACAACTTTAAAAATACATAGAGCAAAAGTATAAAGTAAAGGCAAAAGTATAAAGTAAAGGGGAAGACAATACTGTTATTAGATAAAATAGTTATTTCCAAAAGTTTCGTAAAGTTCCTCTTACGAAACTTTTAAAAATCAACTTATTGGGGTTAAATGAGTTAACCAATAAATCATTCACTAAACATATCAGTAACTTTTTTTTGTTACTTACGAGGTGTTTTAGACAAGTCCCAATTATGAGAAAACAATTTTAAGTTATCCACACTCAAACTAATCCCTGCTCGAGCCAGGCAAGTTTCTTATGGGAGGCAAAACTCTGACTCCAAATTTTAAACTGCTGCATACATCAGTAGTAACTTTTTAAGATAATCAAAAAGTTAATTTTTAGTCGATAAGCTTAAAAACAGTTAAGAATTTGTTTGTCAAACACCTAATTTTTTAAGATGATTAAAAGGTTAACTTTCAGTAAATAAGCTAAAAAAATAGCTAACAGGCTATTTGCTAAATGTCTCTATTTTTTCAAATGGTCAAAAAAGTTAACTTTTAGAAAATAAACTAAAACACGGCTCACTGCCCACAGCCGTGTGACTATTGGTCCAGTTTGAAGTTGAACACCTATGTTAGGGAACTACGAATTCGAAAGTACTAATCGAATTCAACTTAAAGCCTGGGACAAAGTGCTAAGAAGCTTAATGGTTTAGTTTTGGTATGCTCTTTTCAGTTTCAATGAAACGCGTCCAAGCTCGTTTCTACCAAACTAGACCTGGTGGTGGTAGATAGACTGGTTCGTATCGTATAGGTCCAAACTCTTTTAGCTTGCTGGATGGTCTTATTGCTTCCCGTTAAAATTAAATTTTTGTTTGCGTTAGATCAGCTTCATTGAACAAATTGATCCATTAAGTTTTTCTCAGATCGAAGTGACTGCCACCACAAACTGGAAGAAGGTGCCTGCTTGGTTTACTGTTCATACACATCCATAAAAATGACAAGAGACATGGGTGATCTGAATAGCCCTTCCATTTATTCGCATACTATTTACAGCAAGAAGATGAAACACAAGTCTGATCCAGTATTGTACATAGATATGCACAGCAAAGAATTGATGATAAAGCAAAGTCCTTATCATTTCAATATCAGAACGTTATGTAGTAATCTGGGTCGTTCAGGATGGGAAAAGGCTGATGTAGCAAATTTCATTTGTCCTGGGATGTTTGTGCCAGTCGTGTGATAGTATCAATAAGGATAAACCGTTAGCTAATTCCCTTCAACTAACACAGAGTAAAACCTCACCAGCCACAGTTCCTATTTTTATTTTTCTTTTCGGCTTCTTCAATGGTTGTACTTTTCATATAAGTATGTACAAAATATGCTTCAACGTTAAACCAACAGAATCAGCAGGCAAAGCAGCACGATTAAGCAAGGATAGCCAATTGTCAGATATTCTGGAGGGAAGTGAGCCACTGTTCCATATACTTTCTGCCCTCTGTGATAGCAGTCATATAAAGAAAATAAACTCAGCAAGGCAGAATGAAGACGAAACCACTTACATGTATGTATTCCAGTATTCATATCTTTTATACCCAGTATGATAGCGGAATTCATCTATGAACTGGAGTTCAATAAAGAAATCATATAGGCCATGTAATATGACACTTGCCATAATCAATTTGATCATTATATGCTGATCCAGATGGGAAGGCATGGGGCACAACACAAACAGCAAGAGCAAGATGCATGAACCAATTTATTATATCTGACAAGGTAGAAATTTCTCATGGATCAAGTAGAAAGGAGATAAAAATTGGTAACCAGTAAACGTCTGAAGATGATGATAGAAAGACCCACATTAACAGTTAGAAGATTGAGAATATGGGTTCGGAATTTTAGGCCTGTTCTGAAAAGGATGAAAAATTAAGGGCAAAGTCGTTGAATAACAGAGAAACTTTGGTTCTGGTTCTTATATTTTAAGCAAGTAGGAATTTGGAGTTTTAATAAGCTAATGGCAAAAGCTTGATTTCAGAGGTAGAGTCTTGAAATGGTAAAATAATGTACGTGTAACTTGTGACTATGACATACATTTTAAAGACCTAATTTGATTGTCTGCTATTGAGCAAACAGCATCTTGATTTACATCTAGACAAGACGAAGCGCAGTTAGACAAGATTTATCACGCAGGTTAAGCACAGGAAAGTCCACATAAACATTTTCATGATTTAATACTCTAAGAATATCATGATTCAGTAGGGCATCAAAACATGCCCTGCACCAACATTCCTACCGTGGATTCGGCTCTATATAATCTCATCAAATAGCAAGCCTTTCACTTAAACTCTCAACCAGTCACATTCTTACTTTAAATGAGCTCAGACTTTACAGGGATCATCAACGTAACCCTAGACTTGATGTAAAGTATCAACTTTCACTTATTCTCAGTATCTACTATCCAACCTTCTCAGTCTCAGTAAAACAATCTTCATAAATCAAAAAACAAAATGCTCCAAATTATTTGCACAATTCGATTCATCCAGATTCAAAAAAGGCTATATACCATAAACTGTGTATAGAGATAATAAAATTTGAGAAGCCACAATAAATGGTGAATATGAGTTCATATAGAGTACGTAAGGCTGAAAGAGGAAAAGAAAACGGCAGTTACCATCAGAGTAGCCGTTTGGGATTTTGGTGATGGCAGCAAACATTTTGTTTTTGGTGTTGTCCAAAACATTATCATGAGCACGCCCATAGCATGGGACGAGCACAGCAAAACTGTTGTCCGTGTCATCATCACTCTGAAATTCAGGTCCATGAGGCTCCAACCATCCAATTGAATAATCAGAATCATCAGATTCAGACCCGGAAAGACAACCACCATCCGATGGCACAAGAACCACATCATGTTCTTTATCAATTTTCCTCTGTTCGCGGCTATGCCATTTTCTATTAACCCTCCTAGATGAGGAGGCAATATTAGCCCCCTGAGCCAAAGGAAATTTCAAAGTATCTGAATCCCACAAATCTGTTTCGGGCCTGGTATTTACAGAAGATCCATTTGAAAGTCTCTGCTCTCGACATTTTCCACTCCATAACCACCATGTGAGATTGGTAAATGCCACAGACATTTAATCAATGAAGAACTGGAGCAGGCACTGAGTACTCTGTTCCTGTCAAAATTATCAATAATAACAAGAAGTTGTGGATTGAAACATCAATTCAATAGGTCATGGGAATAAACAGGCACAAACGAGTTTTCGCTACCCACGGAAAAAAATCTCTAAAAATCGAAAGAGCAAAAGGAAAACCCTAGCTTCTCAAGGAATTATCTTTGCTTTATTAATTCATGCCTTGAACAATCTTCTTCTACTGGTACCAAAAACTTCCCGTAAATCATCCCCAGCACAATACGCAAATAGTAGCCAAAAAAAAAAGAAACCGTGTTAAATGAAAGAGCCTATAAAGATTTGGAAACGTATCAGCTTTCTTATGCATCCAAATCAGAATATCCCAACAACCAGATAAAAATCCTCCAACCTAAAAACGAGCTGTTTAAAACTCACGGTTTCAGTGCCATGCACGTAAATTCAATGAATCAACACATTACAGAAAATCTCGTAAAATACATTGAACCCGGACATATCACCACTTGTCAAATTAAGGCTTAATCATATCCTATTATATTCATAATTATTCCTACCACCCCCCAAAACTAGAAAACACGTAACACGATTTTTTTCCCCAAAAAAAGCATATTAAGCAAGAAACCAGTAAAACAAAAATTGAGTCATTGACATACAAGCGATTAAACGAAAAGATGACTTGAGCTTCTCTTCTCTTCTCGAGCAAAATTATCTACACAACAAGATCTCCGCTCTTTTTCCGTTTTCTTTCAGAGTTCATGCAATTTGACGAGCAAACAAGCACTGGAAACTTGAGGAATCGAACTAAAGAGGCCTAAACCACGTTCAGAAGTATCCCAAGGAAAATTAAAAATCAGTCAACCATACATGAAATGCACATACCTTGAAAGCCACAGCTAGCTGAGAAATATGGCTATGGAGTTAAAGAGGACGAAGTGGAATTAAAAATAATAATACTGGAGAGAACTGGATACGTGTTTTAGTTTTAGTTTTACAGAGAAGAGAAGAGCAGAGAAGAGCAGAGAGAAAGCGACAGAGAGACTGCAGTTGCGGTTCTTGTTGGAATGTTATGATTAGGATGAGCTCTTTAAATGATATTAATTATTTCTAAATTAATCATAATTAAGCGGAAGAGCTTTTATGCAGTAGATCAATTAGCATCATCGACGGTTGATATTGAAAGTGGAAAGACTCTTAGTGTGGTAATGGGGGCAGTTGAGTTTGGGTATGAATGCCAGGTCAGACTTGGGGCGCTAGTTAGAGACGGAGAAGGAGGTAGTGACGTGGCGTGGGGTATCACCGGATGATTTGCGTGTCTAAGTACCTAAAGTAAACTGTTGGCATCCACAAGTGTCGCGATTCCGTTGGTACTTCTCCCTTCTAATAGAAAACCAACTTATGGAAGTTCACGAAAAAATATGGAAAACTCACCCATAAAGCATACATTAACAGGAATCGACATGTCGTAGGGGGGACCTGTAGCTTCTTTCGATTAGTGTCGCGGCGTGGGCTTCACTTCCTTCCTCGTCCACAAAAATCTCGGACAAGGATGAAACGGTGCGTTGTAGGCTCTGATTGGTTCAGAAATATCATATAGTTTTGAGGTAGAGAAAGTAGATGGACATCAAACCACCTATTTCCATGGTGGTCCAAGTCCAAACGATAAGATCACTTTTCAAAAAACTTTTTGAATTTTTTAATTAATATAAAAAAAGAAATAATTTGATAATCATTTATGAAAACAGTCAATGCCAACAATCAAATTGTCCTTACAGACTTCCAAGAAAGAAATCAAATTTCTTCACAGATTGATGTATCCTCCGGCTACAACATAAAACCAACTTAACATACATTAGATCATCGATCCATTGTTCCAACAAATCCGACCAAACACAAAGATGGTTAATTGTTAAGGTCATCTCCTTGATCTTGCCTGCTAAATGTTATATATAAGATGGATTGGGAAAATCATTGTCCATAGTTTTCTTTCTCGTCAGAAGTTGATGTTCTCGATGGTCGGGCTGGGCTTCTTGCAGGACGCAAAATGTTCTCTTTATTAACCGAGTCTTGCTCTGCTTGGTCAGAATTCCTCTCCCGCAAGAGGGCGCTGTTACTTGATGCAGCTGAACGCATTGCCCTTGGTAATTTTAGGGGGATTTCGGGTTCTCTTGGAGCACTCTCAGGAATTTTGGGTGCTTCTGATTGGGGTGGGGGTGGTGCAACAGGAACTAACTGGATCACTGACCTGCGCCATTTCTTTCTTTGGCTTGGCTTCCTTGCCTTGGATTTTCCCTGAAGAAGATTATAATTTTAATCTTTATCTCAAGCAGTATAATAATGCACAATCCAGCAAAAACATCAAGATTTGGCAGGACAGCAATCCCTCCCCATATATTACTTTCAAGTCTTAAAAGTGCATGAAGATCAAACAAATACATGGATAAGAATGACAATTATTTTGTTTAAATTTATCAAATTTTATTAAAATTTGTCAACCACATGATTTCGATTCAACCAATTGTTAAATTTAAATAATATGGCCCGACGTGATTGAACTGGACTTAGACCACAGGAAAACCGAGCCCATCCTGTTGCTGTCCTTAAATACAAAGATATTCCAAAGCCAACATAATTTAAGAGAGTAAAATCAGATTTATGGAGAATAGAACATACCGCTGTATTTCCTATGTCTGACAAAGGCATCCTTTTCAGTTCACCATCATCATTTGCCTGAACCAGGGCGCTCTGTAGAAGCATTGCACCATGAGAAACAAGTGTACGACTCTTGTCTGTTTCGTCAAGGCCTGAACCATTTCCACCACTTTCAGAAGCTTCTTGATTGCCGCGATCGTCCAGCTTAACCATAGCAGCTACTCTATTAGAGCACTTAACAGATGAGCAACCACATGTAGCACTGCAGAGGCCTCCAGCTACTCGGCATTGACACTTCATTGTCTTGCATAAAGACATTTTACTGCACATGCAGCATGCTTCAGATGCAGGTTTCGTCGTCACAGCAACAATTCCCTCCCCAGATGAATCCAGCTTGTATGTTTCTGCGTCATTGTTGTCTCCTGAATTAGAGTTACCTCCACTTTTGGAACTTCTTTTCCTAACTTTCCGTCTTGATTGTACCCATTCTTCATCCGTGACATTATCCATCTCTGAATGCTCTGATTCAGATGTATCCATATCCTCTAATATCATAGACTTCCGATTTCCCTGCAAACAAAAGAAGGATAAGAGGGTGAACAAAGATTTTCAAGTGATTTACATAATCCTAGATTAAAATAAATAAAAGGTTGGTATTCAAAACAATGGGGCAAAAGTAATACCTGCTTGCGCAAGTCATAATTATGTCTGTCATTGTTCTGATCAAGTTTCTTCAACGCTGAATTCTGATGTTAAAGCTCATGTAACAATGACCAAATTAGAAAACTAGTTTATACCCAAAAAACAAAAAAGCAGTAGTAGCAAATTGAGCAACGATGAAAGAGGGTATAGCAAGCAAAATGCTTTTGCTTAATGAGGTAGAATAATTGTAATAAATATCATTGGAACTCCACAATATGCAGGTTTCATAAATACCATAATTCCATCAAACTGAGTATATCACTAAACGAGATGCATTATTGACTTATATTTGCCAGTCCAACTCTAAATTAAAGAAACCAAGAAGACGACCCTACTAACCTGTGACTTCACCTGATGAATAAGTTCTGCCTTCTGTTTCTCTAAAAGCCTAAGAAAACTGCTGAGCTTCACTACTTTCTCTTTAAAATCTCTTATTTCAGAGTCTTTTTCTCTGCAGTCAACTTCTTTATCCCGCAGCAGACACCTTGAAAATGCATGAAAATTTCAGTGTAGTTCATGGCAAACGGCATTCAAGACCAAGATAGGACATGGCACCTAACCGTTGAGGTTATTACTTAACAAAATGGAGTCTCACTTGATAAGCTACGGGGTAAAAGGGTTAATCACCTGGAAGAAGATGCTAGATTGAACAAATGATTCATCACATTCTTTGCATCCGCCAGAGAACGAACATGATTCCAGCGTCCCCTGCCGCTAAAGCCCCGTTCTCGCTCTTCTGCTTCTGAAAGTTGAGATGCCATTGAGACCAAGGTGCTAGATGAAGTAGCAAGCATGTTTTCAAGTGCAAAAATCCGTGAATTTCTTGCACCAGGAGACATAGTTGGAGGACAATCACTGCATTGCGTGACATCCAAGGTAAGAATCAGATCTAAAACATGCAATAATCCCAGTCCGCGGTGCCAGCTAATAACCCAAGGCAAAGTATCCCAAATATGGAAATTAGTATAAGGGCATATACCTTAAGCTGGTTTGTTTAAGTTCCTCAGCTTCCTCCTTTAGCCTGGCAATCTCCTTGGCCATTCTAGTCCTCCTAAAATAGCATAAACACATTATCCAAAAGCCGTACTCATTCTTGCTAATGTTGCCATTTCTTAATTGCTTAAAGACTTCTAATTCATGAAAAAATAAATTGGTAGACTGGGACTCACTCTTCCATTTGACGCTCATACTCAGAACGTACTTCATGAACTCGTACTGTAACTTCAAGCTCATGTTCAATCGCCTGCATCAAGGCCTTCGCATGGAAAATGGAATAAAGACAGTCATTTCTCAACAACCAGCGACCCATATAATTAAGCTTATCAGTTCAAACAAATGCAACGACATTGTGTTCTAATCAACTCTTAAATACCTGAATTCCAGGACCATTTCCACCTCCAATAACTGTTAAGGAAATAAATTAAGGACGATTAATAAAATGGAGTGGAAAAAAATCAAGCACATTAAGCCAATCTTCTTACAGGAAATTTCACGTGAGGCCTTTCTTGATTCTAGGAGCTCTTTTAGCCTTTTTGTAGCCATGGCAGCTTCTTCAGTCTTTCTTTGCAGAACCTAACACAGGAGTTCAGAGAGTAAGAGTTTTTGTTAAATTCCTTAAAGTTTTGTAGATTTTGCTTTCAATTCCACAGGTCATTAAAGTGTGTAAATTGCCACTACATAGTTTTAAACGGTCCTCTGGAACAGAAGGAAATTAGTATCCAAGGACTTCAGCTCACCATTTTCTGCCTTTGATTCAAAGCCAATAGTTTATGCATCTCGAACTCATTTCTCCTTCCTTCTTTCTTGAGCTGTTAGGTAGCAAAAGTTAACTCCAGTGGGAATGAGCGCTCTAGTGAGGAATTTGAATACAAAACTGTGTTTCTTTTTATCGATATACCTGAAGAACTTCCTTTTCACGTGATTGTTTCCATAACCTAAATTGCTCAGACTCTTGCTTAATCTTTTGTTGAAGTTGAACCTAGAGGATAAAGGAATGCGTGATATTGAGAGCTGAATCTAATTGAATCAAACTGAAAACCTTTTTGTACGATGAAATGCACCTTTTGACTCTTGATTCTTTGAATCTCGTCTTGCAATCGTCTTGCAGCCTCATCACTCTTTTGTTTTTGTTTTAATAATTGGGCTTGAGCATCTTGTTTCTTCTTCAACTCCGCAACCTGCAAAGCAGAATATAGTCTAGGAAAAGGTGCAATGAAAGGGGAGAAACCCACTCAATATCCAGTTATTCACCTGTGCCTCGAGGATGGTCAACTTCTGAAGATACTGTTCTTTCAGTTTTTGAGAACTATCATCTGAATTAGATGATATTTCTACTAGATTGTGTCTCAGGTCTTCAATCTCTTTCTGTCATTTGACCATCATAATGCAAATCTATATATTAGCAAAATCCTTCAAACAGAATGTACAGAGTATAAGTAGCACTGACCTGCAACGCTTTCTTTTCTTGTTCCAATTCCGAAACTTTCTTCTCATAATGTTGTTTAAGAACTGAAGTATCAACACTTGTAAAACGTTTCATTTCAGCCTTCACATAGAAGGAAAGAAAGCATTGTAAGCAAAATGTCAAATGTCTGAATGACTAACAAAAGTAAATTGACTATCAAGCGAAGAAAGCGTCAGCTTCCCTGCAGAGGACTTTCTTATATAACATACTAAGCACTTTATTGTATAGATTCATTTGCGTTTGATAATATATCCCCTTCCTTCCAGAAAAAAAAGAAAAAAGAAAGAAAGCGTCGGTCAAATTTTATTCACTTAAAGAGTTGTGGACTTTATTCAATGCCCGGCAAGAAATGTTTAATAGTTTTGCAGATAAACCCTGTTCAGAGACTTCTCATGATTGAATTAATTTTTGAATATCATCATTCCCTTTCATTGAGTCAACCACGGCCCTTTTCACAACAAAGGAACAATATAATATCCTAAACAGAACCTAGGACGTCAATACTTCAAACTTCCTGACATATATTTTCACAAGAATATGAAGCAAACTCACAGCAACAAAAAAATTAGAGTTATCCCTCAATTACCTCCTTTTCTTCAAGTCTTTTGTCTAAATCTTTTAACTCTTTGTCCAATTTGTCTTGGAGAGAAGAATGTTCTAACTCCTTTTCCTCATCTTCACCCTCACCTGCAGTAGAAAGATCGTTTCAGTTTGACGGTGAATCATATAATTAAAACAAGAAATCCTGCCCATTGTTGATCATCAAATGCAAAAAATTTATGGATGATGATATGCTCTAATCAATAAAGTAGATGTAAAAGTCCATTGTTTGAAAGTAATAGGATAAATGGATTGTAATACAGGATGGCGTGTGTTATAAAGTTTAATAAATATACAGGGTTCTATGAACCAAGGATCTGGAAGAGAAATTCACTTTCTGAATTCCAAGTGACGTGGTCCCTTCACATCTTATTCTAAATCAACTATTCAGATTAGGATGAAGTTCAGAGACGGAGGAAAATAGAAACAGACAGAGAAATTATAAACAATAAAAAGTGGCTAGAGATTCTTGCATATTACTTGAGATGCCAATGGTTTTCCTATCAATGTTAGCAACGCCCTCGTTTAGTGATGGAAACAAAACATTCTTAGAATGGAAACCTTCATCGTCTGACTCAACAAAATCAGGAAGCCGACTATGCTTTAAATTCTTCAAAAGCAATAACTCGCCTTCCAACTCTTGAATTTTTGACACATAAGATTTTATCAAATCCAATTCCTGAAAAATATTTCAGACCATTATGTTAACCAAAATATCTTTAATAGAAGAAACCAATAGAACAGACGATGTTATTGTTACCTGATTTGAATCAGATTCAATCTCATCCCAAGATTTACCCTTTCGAGCAGACTCAAGTTGTATAACTAGCTTGTCCTTTTCTACCTATAATATTTGATAAAGATAAGAAATTATCACTTGGGTAAGCATTGTGGCTACTAGATCATATGCTCAGAAAGGAAGTAACCTGAGCAGCAAGAGCACGTTGTGTTAAATGGTCACAAGTGACTCGACGTTCATGAAGCTCTTTCAATAGGTCAGCATTACTAGCTTCGAGCAATGATACTTTATGTTTAAGTATCTGAGAGAGACCACATCTCATCAATCTATTAAGTCCAGTACATGTGGAGCATATGTTGCACTTAGTGGTGTGCTGATAATACCTGAAGTTCGTCAAATGGCAGACTTGCATCACCACGGTAAAAAAGCAGCTCAGCCTGCAACTGCTCAATTTGACTCTTCATTCTTTGCATTTGAGTTGCCATTGGATCACGATTAATCTGTAATCAAGAAACAATAATGAAAATCACAAAAGAAAAAAGGAATAGAATAAGCACGAAAACTGGAAAAAGGGAAGGAAAAATGTTGAGAGTAGACTTACAATTGCTTTGTTCTGAATATTACGAGCACGATTTGCGTATTTCAAGGTGTTCAAAGTCTCTTCTGCATTTGTTTCAGCAGGACTGACGCATGCTACACAACATTACAGTAAGAATATTACCAAAAAGAGTTCAGAACTGGAATTGCAAGGAAGCACATTGAAAGGCACAGATTGATTGAGAATGGCATACCAATCATCACAGTTTTGCTATTTCCGCCCAAAGAATCCTAGGAACGATATAGCCAAAAAAGATAAGATTAGGAAGAATAGGGTTCAGCAGAGTAGTTCATGTCAATATCTGTAGTTTTCACACCTTCACTTTTGATGTAAAAAAGTAGACGACAAAAATGATTCTCTCACCTGTAACAAGCGTGTCAACTTGCTATCTCGATATGGGACATGACCACCTTCTTTCCGCTTCTTCTCATCCCCTAAAGCACTTATCACGTTTCCCAGAGCCAATAAGCCCTTATTAATATGTATACCTGCACCGAATAAAGTACAAAATTATATGGAAATATATAATATTTCAAAAAAGAAGTTCAGAAAGCTTAATTCATTTTTCTCTTCATTGATGGAATGTTTAGCAAAGCTAAAACATTAGATTTTACTTCGACTTCCAAAGACAGGTCCAATTTCCATCAGGATTGGAACAAGCAGTTAAGGAATAGAAAGGATATTTCCCAGGACACTGATCTGTTTATCACTCGAATGGAACGAAAACGAAAATACCCTCTTTGAAACGCATGCCATCTGCGCCTGTTCGTTTTGCCCTTTCTGACCCAGCGAGGTCGACCAAGTGTAGTTTTGCACATAAGATATCATCACCAAAATGATCATTATTTACTCCAGGCGTACACTGTATATTTTTCTTCTGTTCCATGGTAATTGTGAATATAGCATGCGACCGACTGTAGAACAGACGAAACATTCGATGAGTTCAAACAATGTCAAGCCGAAATTGATAACTTGATATAGACCAGTACATCTCCAGGAAATAAAACACTGCACCTTGATTGACTGTTCATGTTGGTGCTTCCAGTGGCACGAGATAACGAACCACGAGACAAGTTTGAGGCCATTTCCTCCTTAGTTCTAACCTCTGGTTCAGTCACCCCAGCTAGTGTTATTCCTCCATTCAGTGTTTCCCTTATTTGTATAGGAACTCTAGCAGGCACAGGTGGTTTCCCAACACTTGCCCCTTCCCCTTTAGCAAAAGCCGTCGAATTCGGATCCAGCAAATCAAACACTTCTTCCTTGAATATCTATCAAGTCAACATACCACAAAATTGAACACAAAACCAAATCTTGTAGTTATCATCTCAACCCAACCACAATAAAGCCTGAATCATTTTACCTCAATAAAAGATACTCTTATTAGAAACTCTGTAGATTCTTTTAATGTCTCAACTCTACTGAATATGCTATCCATCACCTTTGGTATTATCCCGCTATTACTCCCTTCCCCTGTGTAGTTTGTCCCCATCGTATACGTCTTCCCAGAACCCGTCTAAATTCAGAAATTTAAGCCACTCAGTTTGAATCATTTCAAATCAGACACATCAAGAACACAAATAAATTGAACTTATGGAAAACGAGAAAGAAAGAAAAGAAAAAAAAAAGCAGCTGGGTAGACCTGTCCATAGGCAAGAACTGTGGCATTGTAGCCATGAAAAAGAGCATCAACAAGCGGAGCCACACAATCATCGAATATAGCAGAGGAAGGCGATCCCGTGCTACCGTACACATAGTCATAAGTAAAAGAATGCGATCCAATTTGCACCTAAACACATCAAAACCGCAGTAATCGAACATCTTCAATTCAAACCGGAACTTTTCGGGTCAAGAAGAAATCAACAGAAGCAGCTCAAACACGATACCTGAGGCTCGCCGGGGACGACGGTGATGCAATCAGTACAACCGTTAATGAGCTCCGGCGTAATCAACGGGCGGATATTGACGGCAACTCGCACGCACTCTGAATTATCCATTTCCGTCATACAAAACCCTAATTAAATAATCAATTAATTAAAACCAAAAAGCATACACACGACAACATGACCAACGATCGCCTCTTCAAAACAGTGGGACGGAAGGCGTATCTTTCTTCGACGTATCAGATAAAACGACGTGTCGCAGGCGACATCTTTAAGGATCTGATAACAGCGAGGTATGGATCGGTCACCTGAGAAAGAAGGTGGCTTATTTTGGGGGACGATAGAATTGGATTTGAATAAAAGGCGCTTCGTCCGAATTCAAATTTGGTGGGGTAGGTCACGTGCTTTGCATGTGAGGAACGTAACGGTACTCTCCGGTTCTCTTAACTATTGAATGCGTGAACCGAACCGGACAGGGTTTTTCAGTTGGAGAAATTTATTTTTCTTTTTGACATAAAAAATTTCTGACCGTTAAACCCTTAAATGATTTACATTTTTTTATTGGTTTGTGTTCAACAGTACAAAATAAGATAGAACAGACTGTTTATAGAACAGATAATCTATCCCGTATTGGATAAACAAAAACTAAAACCACATGTTGTCTTAACATTTGATGCTTTGTAATAATAAAATCAAATCTATTAAAGAGTGAATTCAACTATTTATTAATCAATATTTAAAACGATTATAATGCTTTTTTTCTTTTGTGAAATTTGCTATCAAATTTAAAAATATTTTTTACAATTTTTTATTTCAAAAAGTCATGCATTAATTATGAAAATCATTATAACACAACAAATGAAAAAAAATGATTACTTACACATTTAATTTAATAATTTCCATCTTAATTAAACTTTTATTCAAATGAGAATATGTAAGAAAATAAATAAATAAATAAATTCCAATTTCACAATTAATTTTTATTCAAATAAGTAATTTCATATTAATTATTAAAAGTCTTCCATTTACAAACTTCAATTTTAGTACAAATTCGGGAAAGAAAAAAAAAAGTTACCCCTAAATTTAATCGTAAATAGTCTAAGATGTATGTTAAAATTAAGATTTCAACTATTAAATCTTTTCACCTATTAAATCTTTTCACGTATGTCAGTAAGACTTTAATTTATTATTGACTATAAAGATAATATATAAAAATAACAACTTAAATAAAAAATTAGCTTAAACGCAAGATTGAGAAAGTTCAGTAATATACAATCTTACCCTTAATTAATAAAGAGGCCGATTTTAAATTATCCGTATAAAAAATAATAATAAAGTGTTATTGGTTTATATTTATTTAAAAAGTGAAAAAAAAAACTTTGATTTCACGAGTGGAAAAGGATGATTGGCGGTTTCGGCTTTCAAAATGCGTTAAAACGGTTAAAATTGTTAAATCATTTCATCTTTTGGTTACTTTTCAGAAGCACCATGATGGCTTGTCATAAACAAAATTGAACAAGAGAAAGGCCGTTGGATAGAAGAATATGATCCACCACTTAACCCTAATTAATTTGTCTACATATATCTTAGTTTGTTATTAAGTTGGTGTTAGTAAGTAATTATAGATTAGTTTATCGTTCCTTAGATTGCATGTGGAATGAGTTCTAAGGAACCAAATTGTATTTACTAATTACTAAGATCAACAACTCATTAAAGCCTTTTGCTTTCGTAGTTTGAAGAAAAAATAAAAGATTAGTTGAGATTTGAAGATAAAACGTTTTTAAATCTAATTCATTCATCAGGGTGTTGGGCAGAATGGTTTGCCTTGTAATGTTTGATCCATTCTTTCGATCATCATTAATCTCCATTGATTTGAATGGAATTTCGTACTATCCTTCCTGAGTATGCTTTGAAGGAGTCAAAAGTGCAGAAGCTACTTTTAACCAAAGAGTTTCTCAAAACCACCTCGGAAAACACAGTGAAAAACCACTCAGTTTAAGTGAGCAAATTGGTGGCGGAGCACGCCGAGCCTGGTAACGCTGGCTTGTAACTCAAGAGGGGGCATGAAAGTGTTGGAACGTTGGGTGGGTTCAGAAAGCTTGGCGGAAAAAGGCTATCTACGAGCTCGCCCGATCCAAGTTGGGAGTTGACTGATGCCTTCCTAGTTAAGGTTAGGTTGGCTTGAGTCCTAAAGTGCAGGGTACTGCGCGAGGCTGGTTTCACAGAGCAGCGACCACCTCCCGCTCTTAGCAGTGGATGGATAACAAGTCGGTGCCCCTTGAGCCCCCAGAGCTGACCATCACTTTTTGAGCAAGAAGTCACGGGAAAGTTTTTAAGATTGCTTTTCTTTTTCTTTATTCTGTTTTCATACAATGAACATCCGACCAACTTCGTAGTTAGGATCACGAGTAACTTTCTCTGATGGATCGAGCTTATTGGATTTAATTATATTAATAAAATTGAATTAAATTTATTTTATATTATTTAAAATAAATTTAATAATATTATAGTTTAATTTAATTATATTGTTTGTAATACAATCAAAATAAATTTAATTATTTCATATGACAGTTTTATCTTTTAATTAAAAATATTCTTATTAAATAATAAATATTCATACTTAGATAGAGTAAGTTATAAGCATCAATTTCATTATAAGT
>JAOQMP010000002.1:4860349-4871892 GCA_027563575.1 Erythroxylum pedicellare
AATTTAGTTAATAACTAAATTAATTTATATTTATACAATAATTTTTATTTCTTTATTTATTTATTAAAAATAAAAAAATTATTGTGGTTATATAAATATAAATTAAATTAGTTAGTAACTAAATTATTATGGTATATTCTTTGAAAAAATTTTGGTGTAAAAATTTGGTATAGAATGGTTGGACCAAATTTGGTGTAAAAAGATTATGAGAATATTTCACTTTATACCAAATTTGGTGTAATGGTTGGAGATGGCCTTACGAAACGATGGTATGAGTTCAAATGAAAGTGAGAAAAAGACCTTAGGGCAATGAACTCACAATTGGTGATGCTCACGAGGAAAACAACAGAAGTATGGTGTTCTTACTTGCAACGTGTATGTATAAAATGACAGAGAAAATGTTCATATCACGTAACTCGTAACTGTATCAAATGTGAAAGGTTAAGAAATAAATTTAATGCAAAAATATTTGACTTTAGTTTCTATAGTTTTAAATGAGCTTTTTGAAGCCGAAATGATTGCAAATTTATAGCTGCTTTTACAAGAATTGCTCTCTAAGAAACGGATAAGGTATTTTTACAGTTTTCTCAGAATATAAACTTTCTTAATAGGTCAAATAATCCTTATATTTACGATTGATACGAGTAACTGTAGGAGACCTTAACATTTATTTATAGCTTTCATATCTGGCTTCCCTATCACAAACATAATATGGTTCTGGTCCACACTGATTGAGATCCATTTTCCACCCAAACTTTGAACAATTAATTTAGATCATTTATTGGGTCACTTTATTATCTTTATCTAAATCAAATTATGAAACTTAACCGATAAGTTATTTAAAACTGAAAAATACAATTGAATATTATCTAACTTTATGGAAAATTACAAAAATGTCTAACAATCTCCCCCTTAGACAATACTTAATTGCAGTATTAACTCTAGTTTTAAAATAGTTTAAAAACTTGGTTAAATCACGCTACTGTATTAGTCAACAGGTTTTAAAAACAAAATATTTGATCCGAAGATAACGAAAGTTCATCATTCCGTTCTGTAAGGCTTTCGATATCAAAAAGTATCAAATGCATTGTCATGTGCGACATAGATCCAATACAATCATGTATACCTAATACCTTACCAATATGAATGGAAAAATGGAGTGTAGCAAACTAGGATGCTACCTTTATGATCTAGATTATATTATCTTTGTTTGTAGGTCTCGATTTCTCTAACTTTATACTAAACCGTATATGCTAAACTGCATTAGAGAAATCTTGTTTTCTCTCACCAAATGTTAAATAGCATTAGAGAAAACTTTATTTCTCTCGCCAATTGCTAAACTCCATTAGAAAAAACCTTTATGTTCTCTAACTGAATGCTAAACTGCATTAGAGAACTTTTATGGGATTAAAAAAACTTATATCCCCCTATGTCATGTCAAACTTCATGGATATCTATATAAAACTGTATGATTTTAAATGATATAAGCTCAAGATCAATCTGTATATATGCCCAATAACCTTTAAATGCTTAAGATTGACACAAATCTTAAGATTTTTATATGTATTATGACAATATATGATAACACATATTATCGTGGATAAATGATGATCTTCTTTATTGATAAACCATCATACCGTCATAATACATCAAATGTATAAATGTACATGGAGCAAACATAACAATCCCTTAACTAACAGTGTCTAAGGACGTCAAAACACCCATACTGTATACTTGCGTCACAAACACAAGTGGGCGAAGTCTTTTAGTTAAAGGATCGACTATCATTCCCTCAGTCCTTAAATGCTCCAAACCTTTAATGTCACCTTTTCTTATCAACTCCTTTATGGTCAAATAATTGACCTTGAAATGATAAGACCCTGTGATATTCTTAGTTGTTATTAAACATCACAACAACAAGATTATCACAGCACAACTGAATGGGTCTAACCACTGAATCAACCATAGATAACTCAAAAATTAAGTTTTTGAGCTAAACCGTCTGTGAAGCAGCCCCATAGCATGCACTCTACATGCATAGTTGAGGAAGTTACTCGTGTCTACTTGACACACTTCCACGATATTGTACAATTTGCAAACTTAAAACTGTAACCTTAAGTGGACTTTCGATCATCCGAACACATGGCTAAAATCTTAATCTGAATTCCCTACAAGGTTTAGTTTGTTGATTGTGCTATATGTCAATATATAATCCTTAGTTTCTTTAAGTATCTCAACACTCGCTAGACTGCATTCTAATAGTCTACACCTGGATTAATCAGATATTGACCAAACAATCAAACAGTAAATGCAATGTCTCGCCTTGTACATAGCCAAGCATATATCAAGCTATCAACTATACTAGTATATGGAACATTCCTCATAACCTCTGTCTTTACTTTATTCTTTATATATTGTGCCAAAGATTATCTCTCATAATGAGAGATAGGAGGTACAACAAGTTTACTATTAACCGTATTAAACCTTTGTAATGCATACTTAATATATGCACTCTATCAGAGGCCTAATGAGTGTTAAGATTTGTCCCGGTGAATTTGAATACTTAGGATAAAAGATGTTACGCTAAGGTCCTTCATGTCAAAGTTCTTAACCAAAAGTTGCTTAACCTTATATAACATGATAATGTAATTTGACTTGAACAATATATCAACCACATGTAGTAATATGAAGATAATTTTGCTCCCCCTAATCTTATAGTACAGGCATCTTTTAACTTTATTTTCCATGAAGCTGAAAGAGGTCATAACCTCATAAACTATAATGTATCACTTTTGGAAGGTTTGACGTAAACCATATATTGATCTGCATAACGTGCAAATCATGTCAGTTCTATTTGGATCCTGAAATTCTCCAGATTGTACCATATAGACCTCTTTATAAAGATCTTTACTCAAAAAAGCAGTTTTGATAGCCATATGATGTAACTCTATATCATCATGAGCTACATTTTCCTTAATCACTCAAAATGTATCCTACGAGGATATGAGAGAAAAGGTAACATAAAATTAACCTTTCTCCCTAAGTGAACCACTAAGAAATTGAGCGTACCCATAAATCACTAAACTTTATCCCGAAATCCTTTGGGTCTAATCTTCATTTACAACTGACAAGCTTGCAATTCTGTTGTAAATCAACTGACTCTCACACCTTACTATGATTCATGGATTGCATCTCGTCATTCATTGCATCTCACCACACATTCACATTGGGTCGATAAATAACTTATATAAAACTAACTAAATTCTAAACATATCTAATATTATAGTCCTGTACACTTGATAGACTATGTAAGCAGATGAGATATCAGGTCGTCTCACTCTAATGGATTTACCTAATTGCATTAGATCTTGTACCCTTAGAAACCACCGTGTGTATAGGTATGGATTCTTGTTTCTATACAGGTATGGTACAAAGACCTAGATCCACCAGATCTAACCGTATGAGTAGCAAGTACATGATAACTGTATTATCTACCTTGCTATCATCCGAAAGGTCAAAGAGTACACCATCATTATGGACTTTGTATTATAGAAACTTAGCTATTTGTGATTCCATTATTCTGGTCTCACCTTCTATACAGTAAAAGTTGTAGCCTGAAAATGGTCGAGATATCTTACTAAATAGCAATGAGTGAAACGAATATGTAATCTTTCTTTACAAGGATTATACTACCTCAGTAGGGTAGCCCTATACACGAATGTGTGCAAGGCTGAGTTTCCAAACTTCTAGATAGTCAGGTATAATAGCCTTATTCTGCATTGACTTCTTCAAATTCTTTAAGGTGTAGTTATGCCTTTCAATAACACACCATTTTACTCAGAACTACTCGGCATAGTGAATTAAGTCACTATTTTAACTGATTTCAAAAATCTGACAAACAGATCTTTTAAAGTCCTAAAACAACATGTTTACCATAATATTCTTCTCAATTAATTCTCAACCTTAAGTCTTTAAGCAAAAATACATAATTATAATAAGAATAATCGTCAACAAATGTCAAAACATAGAATTACACAATGCAACTGTGTAAGGCCTACTGATATCTTTATGTATCAGACTCAATAAGTCAAAAGCATGAGTTAACCTCAATACCCTTATTACTCAACTTACCCCTACAACAGTCAGCACAAGTTCCCAAATCATCATAATCTAGAATTGAGAAATACTTTCCTTATTCAATTTTTCAACCCTAGCTCTGAAAATGTAGCTTAAACTTTTATGTCATACCATCTATGACTTCTCATTCATCAGAGTTCGTCATTTCATAACTTGTTTAGCAAGATACGAAGAAGCATATATCTAATTCGGGGTAAGACACATTCTATACACAACCATATGACAAGAAAGTTGTACCATTATGTTTTGCATTAAACAACTGTACAACATAAGCATTAAATACAAAATATTAACCCTCTTTGTCCAAAATTGATCAAAAGATCACATATAAAATGTGTCATATAAAACCTAAATAAACCTTACAACAAGGTTTAGTAGATACATTTCCTATAGATATTACTTATACTTCTTCATTGCTATGAACCATCAGTTTCTCCTTCCCTTTATTTTACTTTATCCTGGATATAAACCCATACATTGTGGAAGTACCTTGATCAGATGCTCTACTATATAGCCACCAAATACTTAATGCAACTATCGTAAATTAGATTCATAAATTAATAAGACAAAGAGTTGCCTGATTGTTATAGTCTTTCCTTCTAGGCCTTATACTGCTAGCTTCTTTATGTCATGCGGATCTTTACTAGCACTGTTTTGACCAATATTAACATGTGGAGAAGATTTGAACTTTTTGCCTTTAAACTTAGTGGGCTTCATCTTTGCCTTCACTTTAGTTGCTTTGAGAGCTGTAGGAGTAGCAAACTTGAGTTTCTCCTCCTTGCCAATGCAATAGGCTATTAAAGTGTTAAAGTCTCATTCCTGATCCAGCCAGTAATATGTCATCACCAGATTACTAAACTCTAGAGGGAGTGTATTCAGAGTCTGGTTAGCAATGAAGACATCAGGAAAGGGAATGTTTAGCATTTTCAGTCTACTATGAAGGTGAATCATTCTTGGTATATACTCCATTACTCCTCCTTCTCCTATATACCTTATGGAGAATAATTGTTTCATCAAGGCACTTGTCTCAACATTAGGTGAGACTATGTACCTCTAGGAGACATTATCAAGAAACTCCTTGCTATGTTTGTGTCCGGAAGTCCACTTAGTAGATAGTTAGGTATGGATCTCTTAATGGTCATCATACATAATCTGTTATACCGATCTCAGGCTTTATAGGTTGCTTTATGAACTCTCGAGCTCATGGATATAGGTGGAGATGGTCTATCCGTCCATATAGACATATCAACCTCAGCTATCTCCATTGTATTTAATACATCCTCCGTCTACTTCTTTATATTGAAACTAGTTAGGGTTTTAATAGTGACACTGATTTTGTTGACCGAAAAGGTAACTGTAAAATAACATTAATTAGATCAACACAAATGTAGGACAATAACGATACTCAAAACTATTAAACATTATCTTTTCTGAGAATTCGTTCGCACATATTAAGAAACACATATGGGCTGAATACATAATATATACAACTAGACCTCTACATAAAAGTGATCAGAGTATAAACCATCGACTCTCACGACACTACCACCTGTGAGTGAATAAATCATTCAAGCAACAACTTTCCTCTATCTAATGCCTTTATGCATATCTCAAAATCTCGTGTAAGGCCAACACTTGTGGGCAGAATAACAAAATATGAGACCAGAGACATCTCCTGACGTGTAAGCAGAATAATTCAAAATACTAACTCGAAAGGCCATTGTGGTGACTACATCCTCATCAGCACTCAAAAAGTTCACAAACACAAGAGATACATAGTTATGTTATCCTCACATTCTTTATGGGCATGTGGTATGTGACAATGGAACATCAATAAATGCAAAAACTTGAATGCATAGTCTCATTGTCACACACTCATGCTGAAGACATTCTTTGAAAACTTCATTTGAGACTTTTGTGAAGAAAAAATCTCAAAAGAGCGATTATCATGCATCACCGGACACTGAATTGATCACCCGAGATACGAGAACCTCATGTATCTCTCTTATGGCAAGTTCGTTGCCCAAAAATTCACTCAAAAATAGTTTTAGAATGTCTCAATTTCTTTTCCGAGTAACTATCATGCGATCCCAAACACAGAACATGAGACCCAAGGCACGAAAACTTGAAATATCTGCCTCATGTGATGTCCGAAAAGTGAAAATTTACTCAAAATCGGATTCATAATGCCTTAATTCCTTTTCGTAGAGTTAAATTTTAATTTATTACTAACGTAATAAATCCAAAAAAATGAAAAATTTCGCTTTATAAATTTTTCGGACTTGAAAACTGATCCAAAACACCCCGAGGTATCCTTAAGGACGCATTTAACACGTGACATGCATTCGGTCAGAATCGCCACGCTCCCCGCGCCACTGTTCACCGTCAGGCGCGTGTACCACATGAGCCCAATGGTGATCACTCCCTTGCTAGAAAAGGGCAAATTTTGATGAGTTTCAGGTTAGTTTTTCGAGCTCTCGGGCTCGTTTTCACCTTGTTTCTCAAGGTTAAACACATTTATACTACTTTCATGCAATAAAAAATAAGAAAATTGAGAAACATAAGTTAAATCTCCAAAAACCTTATGGAGAGAAAATCGAAAATTTTTCATTTTTATCCACCCGATCACGTCACCATTTTGATACCAAGTGTAATACATAACGATACCTTAGTTACGTATCCTAAATCAAATGTGAAAGGGAAAGAAACGAATAAATGCAAAAAATACCTGATTTCAGTCTCTATAATTTCAAACAAGCTTTTTGAAGCTGAAATGAGGGTGAATCCACCGCCACCTTCGTGAGAATTGCTATTCGAGACGATGGTAAGGTCTTTCTACAATTTTCTCAAAACGTAAGCTCTTTTAACAGGTTAGAGAATTTTTATGCTTACAATTAATGTGAGCAATTACAAGAAACCTTAACCTTTATATATAGCTTTCACATCGGGCTTTTCCATTACAAGCTCGATAAGAGTTTGGTCCACAATGATTGGGATCCATTTTTCACCCGAACTTTGATCCATTGATTTAGATTATTTATTGAGCCACTTTATTATCTTTATTCAAATCAAATTACGTAACTTAACTCATAAGTTATTAAAAATCAAAAAATGTAATTAAATATTATCCAACTTTATGGGAAATTACAAAAATGTCTAACATATGAGTGTTGCAATAGTCTCGCAGATTGATCTAATTGGTGTTAGGAGGTTCTTTCAGAAAGTTTCCAATTTTTCGAAGTAGAAGCTAAAATCGAAGTAAATTTTAAAATTATCTACATTTAATGTTGAATTATCCATTATCAATGTAAATTTACTCAAACTGATAAAATTACTTAATTTGGGACAAAATAGTCTTTTAAAGTAATTTATATTCATTGTTATCTTATACATATTCAGTCGTATATGATAAAGTTATAGGGTAAATTAAATAATATGATTTATATTGCATTTATGTACAACAACAACAACATTAACAATAACTTAGTAAAAATCTTGTTGATACTTATATTGTATTTATGTATTATCTTTAAATTATTCATTGTCATTGTTCTACTAAGAGTAAACATTAATAAAGTGTGGAAAAAATTAGCACACGTTATATTTCATTTGTATGAAAGAAGTAATTGATCTAATTAATTAAAGTATATACATACATAAACAAATGTATGGTATTTATTAAAAAATAAGTTCAATGAACTAATCTTATACGAAAATTTCAGTTGGAACATTATTTGTATATATATAAATTCTCATTATAACGATTATATAAGTGAACATTTGATTTGAAATCATCAAAACTTCTCTTATAAGGATTGATTTATTTTTATACTATTTATGACCTATTATAGTTAATGATAACTTAATCGGTCGTCGGTGGATATAGTATAAAATATTTAGAAGTAACTGAGTGATCAATACAAAATTCATCACATTATTGGATATAGTATAAAATATTTACAAGTAGTTTAGTGATCAATACAAAATTCATCACATTAACGTGATTAGAGATAATATTTTATTGTTCTCGATTAGTATTTATTGAATAAATCCTTAATTAATAAATATTAACACAATTTGTAAAATAGTTTACAAATCTAATTAATATAATCAATTACTAATAACGAAAAACTAACATGATTGGGCTCAAATAAATTAAAAATTAATTTCATGGTTAATGTCTAATCGAAATATTATATGATGAAATAATTTAATTTTTTGGAAAAAATCACACACGAAAAAAGTTAGTTAAAATCACTTTGACATTTTTAAATATTTGAATAATCATGAAGCGTTCTTAAATATAAATCTTAATTAATAGCAGCAACAACAACAATATCCAGTAAAAAGCTAACTGAGACATAGGATCTGAAGAGATCTAGTAATATGTAGTCTTATCTCTAACTAGTAGAGAGACTGTTTCCAAATAACCTACATGAAAAATATCAATTTTAATATGTGAACATAAATTATTTAATTAAAGAATTAAAGATAAATTAAAAGAGTTTCATTTATTTAATTATAAATATGAGCTATGGTTATAATTTATATTTAAGAATCTAATAAGTCACACAAAGAAATAATTGAAAAAAAGGTAATTTTAATCATGTTAAACTTGAGTCTAAAATTTGATAAACTTTATAATTAAATATGAAATATTTAATAAACAAAAACCAATATGAAATATTGGATCTTATAATTCTAATTAAAGTTATAATTCATTTTTAAGACAATAAGGTACGAATTACAATTTATCATTTCTTATATTTTATACGTAAATCATATTATAAAATTTTAAATAATTTAGGCATTTGAAAAATATAACTTTTATTTTATTTTTTCACTACAAAAAGGGTGAGATCTTACCTTAATTTCACAATTTCAACATACTATTATATCACATCATATGTTATTGAAAGGCAAAACTCCTATAATTTACAAAGTGTAAATGATAGAGACGTTACAAGCCGTATTTGATGAAACATGAACAAATCTACTTTGAATATTCTTTATAAATAGTATATTATACATAATAATTAAATTAAATAATTTAAGATAAGGACATGGACCACAGTATGGGAAAGGGCTTAATTATGTGGTGTCATGCATCTCTGGTGACTGTGTTGGGGCCTCCCACTAGTTCCCAAAGGTGTTAATTTTCCTTCCATTTGATGCAACTCCAAATTATGTTCAATCTTCCAAATCTATAGGCTAGATCTTCTGTTCCAATAATCTTATTTCAGTATTACACTATTTTATAATAATTTATGACAAAATGATGTCGTATTGAGCATAGAACATAGTTGAAACAGAATAACGAGAACAGAGAATTTAAATCTCAAAATTCAATCATACGTTTAGAACAATTTAATAATTCATCTATCATATATGGACTGGCCCTAGTAGAAGTCATATTTGCATTACATGTTAGATAAAACATGAAAGACATAACTGATTTGGATGAATGGAAATTAATAGGAGTAATGACAATAAGCTCAAACCTTTCCACCCTCCTATTGAAAAAGATCAACAAAATAGTATTTTAATCTCCGAAAATAAAAAATTCTTTTTTGCGTATGTATCACGGACTCTGTCTGTGTTAGGTTAGGTAAGTCCTCGACTAGAAAGCTTTATTCTTTTCCAATATCTATAGATTCTCCATTCGTGCTGGAGACAGATTTAGAGTCCCATTGCCCACAAATCCTGTAACTGTTCCATTGGTGATTTTATAGGATTATATTATTTATAATCACTAAAGAGCTGATCCTGAATATAAAAAATATTCAAATTCACAAAAATTAATATAAAAATATAAATAATAAAGTCGGTCCAATTAATTAAATTAAAATTTAAGAAATTGATACGTACCTTCTGAATGAGTATTGGATAAATTTCTGAATTGACCCAATCATTTATAAATAAGGTCAATCAGGTATTCCGTATCAGGCAAAACAAACTCGATTAAGATAGTGTAGATAAGAGGAATCAAACACAAAATCTTTTGATTTCATGTTCTTCCACTCTATCAACTCGACCATTTCTAAAGAGCTTATGTGATTATATGTTTAAACGGTTTTGAATAATATTTTATTAATTAACCCAAACTCAAAATTTAAATTAAATTTAAACAATAAAAAAAATTGAGCAGGATCAAAGTTATACCAAATTAAGACTCAAATTGGACGCGTCTACAAAGAAATGAGGAGAAAATGTTGGAGGATGGAAATGAAAATGGCAAAGTGAATAGGCTCCATGTTCACTTTGCCCCGTCGCGTGGTAATCGAAATAGTACTCTTTACGAATTTTGCAGAATGCAGATGCTTTCGAAAAACAACCTCAGGCTCAGGGTTGTGGTGGTCCCAAAGGCATTGGTTATGAAATTGTTCAATGTTGGAACCTTATGCTTGTTTTTCTTTCTTTTATTTCCAAACGTTTTTTGGTTTGTGCTAAAGGGGCATTTGTCTGAACTTGGAGAGAAAGAAGCCGTACTCTGCACATGTTTTTAAAATACACAAATACATATTAACGTATCAAAGTCAGGTAAAGATGGTGGACGAGAAGTATGAATATTCTGAGAAAGGAAAAAAAGGAGTTTAAAGTCGAAAGTTGAGCTTTCTTTATTATTATTCCTTTTTGTTTTGTTGTAAAGTCCAATTAAATTCACACTTTCCTCCATTCATCCTTACGTAAAGTTGGAACGGATGGAGCACTTAGCTTTAGCTCCGTGGAAGTCTTACAAGGTATGCTTTTATATGTATTTGTGGGAATCAAATTTGTTTATGAAGTGGTTCTACAACAACTAGTATATGGGTATTGTGAAAGGTCACGATGAACGATGTACGATCCTTACCTTTATCAGCATCATTTCTATCCAAGTAATATGTTTTCTCAACTCTCATCTTTCCTATTTTCTTTCTTTGAATTTTCTATTTTCTCAATATCTCTTTTAATTTAGAATTAAAATTTGATTATGAGTATGATGACATTTTCAATCTAGGTAGATTTTTCTATTTTTAATTTAAAGGTTATATTAAAATTAAATTTTAAGTATAATTTATTTCTTGATTCAAGTGCAATTTATGGATAAATTAAAATATATCAATTTAATTATAGATGATATGCAATTTATCTAGATGAATTGTAATATATCAATTTTAGGTATAATTTCAATAAAAATTGAAGTTTATTAGGATAATTTATCTCTCTTTTATTTCGCAAATATTATATTTGATATTGATATCTTTTATTTCCTTCTTCAACTACAATTTATTTTTCTTTCATTTGTTAAGTTATAATTAGCCTTTTTTAATTTATGGATTAGTATGATTTTGTATGTATAAATTTAATGTGTAGATCACTAATGAAATTTAATAAAAAAGATATTAAAAAGAATAAGGAAAGGCATG
>JAOQMP010000002.1:4895786-4907688 GCA_027563575.1 Erythroxylum pedicellare
TACAATTATACAATATAGCGACAGACTATTTTGTAAAATTTTAAAAAATTCATATATTATTTTATAAATTTAAAAAATTGTCCGAAACGATCCCGGTATTGTACTGGTACTAGAACTTAATCCGATACAAAGTTCGATACGGTATTCGTAATATTATTTTTAACATTATTTTAAAATTAATATATATAAATTTTAAAAAATAATTATTAAATAAAAATGTTAAAATATTTAATATTAAACTTAAAAAAAATAAACAGTTTTAAATATATTATCTTTTAATTTTTTTAAATAACTTCTTGTAAAATCAAAAGGTCCAAGAATCATTTACTCTTCTTTTTAGAGTTTCGACCGCAACCGATAGCCAATCATATAGTGGAAGAACCATTTTTGACAGCCAAATCTCGTCAAAGTGACTAAACGGAAAAGAGAAAAGCAACTTCCTTTTGGTGTTTCTCAGTGCGTTTCTTTTACCACTGAAGTCGCTAGCTCGCACACACAAATGCAATCGTCCAGAGGATGCATCGAGCATAGCCACTTCTGTTTCTGTAAAAATTAAAAAAAACAATTCTCGTCCCGCAAATCGGTTAGTGCCCGTTAAAATTTTGTTCCCTTCTGATATCAACGAAGATGATATTCTTGGTTTAGTTCTAAAATGATTAGAAGGTGGGTTTTGCTTACCTAGACGGAAATGATAGAATGTGGTTCTTGAAAATTTTGTATGTTTTAAAGTTGCGGACCTTGTGGTCTTTAAAGGAAAAGTTGATTGATTGCTGAAATTTCTATATATACGAGTTTGCAACATGTTCCAGATGTGAGTTTGACAATGTTGATTAAGGCTATGACGTTTGATGAGTTGCTTGCCGGAAACCCTTTTTCTTGGTATCTTTGTGAAGTGAAATGATGCATACCCAGCACTCGATCGCTAACTAGTTTCACAGTGAATGTTAACAGATGGTATTGGGAATCATTGAAACGAAAGAACTTAGTACTCTTATTGTAGCATACAATGCTTTAGTTTGCCACGGTTTGATTAACTGATAATGATATTGATGATGTAGTTGATTTATCTGCCTCTTCAAACTAGATTATTTACATGAAAAGAAAAGCTACGGAAGGTAAATGCTGTGCTCAGATTGAAAGTTATAATAGTGATAAAGGCGCGAGTATGGTTGCATCCGAGAACTTGGGAGGGACTCCCATGCCTGGGGATTTAATATGGATCAAGCATTCTGGTGAATCATGGTGGCCCGCTGTGGTATGTGTGGCATTGTATATTTGGTCGTTTTATGCACCATTTACCAAAAAAGGATTTTCTTTGTGGTATTTTCTTCATGCCACCAAGTTAAATTTTGTTTTATAAGTACTGACAAAGCATTTAATTATCTGTTCTTTTGGAAGGTTGTCAATGAGGATGCTGTGAGCAGAATTAGTAGACCTCGTACTAGATCAATAGGGGATGTTCTTATTAGGATTTATGGAAGCTGTCAACAGTCGGTGCTTTTCCGATCTTAAGTTTAAGTTCTTGCTACTTAAATTATTGTGTGATTAATTTGTTTTGTATTTCTGTTGCAGTTTATATGTGGATCCTTTCAAATTTCGTTCGGAGTTCCAGAGTGTATGTGCTCATTTGTGATACATGCTTTGAGTTATGTTAAACGTTAAATATTTCAGCTTCTTTTTCATTTTTATTTGGCCTGATTTATCTACCTTTGAAATCTTAGATGCTCAAGGAGAATAATGTTTGTTCTCGTGAAATACTTCTGAAATCTCTGGATCAGGTATATTTCAGTTTTTCCTTTAATTTGGGCTACCCTTTTAAGATTACTGTAACTCTTGTGTCTTGCATTGCCACTCTTTGCCAGCTCCGAGATTGAATTGGATCTTAGGTTCTTGGTCACTCATAATCTATTGAATCTACTTTATATTAATGATTCTCCACTCAAAAGTAAATGATATATGTTAATTATTGTTCCTATTGAATTTAGGTTCTTGCTCACCCAAAATCTAGCCAATCAAGGAGGCAGCAATCCAAGTCTAAAGGTAAACAGTTTACTTCTTCACTTGGTGGCTGTTGATCTGATTCTCTGTTCTTTTTATTTATTATCAGTTGGGAGTGTATTATGACCATATTTTGCTATCTTTTTGGAATTCACCTGTAGTGGTGGGCTTTAAGTGTCACTTCAGATGATCAGATGTAAATTCTGAATAACATTAGAGAAAGAAGAATCATATCCTTTCGTTCTCTCTTATGATAGATCCACTAATAAGTTCACTATTATGTTGTAGCTAATGAGTAAAACTTGACACGGATATTGAGTCCAGTGTATTAGTTTGGTGGATGAACTTTAGTTGGTGCTTAATATTTAGTCATTTTCTCGATTTTTGACTTTCTGATGAATGACATTATTATATCCATTGAATTTGATATTCTAGAAAAAAATGTTAAAGAGTATTTTCAGTTGTTTGTTCCATTTTTAAATCATTTGCTAATTGAAATTTCTGTACTCTGAATCCATCCATTCAGGATCATCGAGTGCAATGGTCAATGCTTCAGAAGAGAAGTCAAATCAAAATGGGATCAATCAGGAGAGAAAATTGAATCACGTCTATTTGATTGTAAATTGAACTTTTTTTTTACTCTTTGTTTTCTTTGATGTTGTTGCCTTGAATGCTTTTGTTGGCTTGTTTATGAATGTGATGACAAAAGACACGAAACTAATTGCAGAAAAGCAACAGCTCAGAAGATGCTGCATGCAATGTGCGTGCCAAGAAAGCTAAAGCCAAACACTCTAAACAGTTTACCCTGGGAAAACATAATCTGAATTGCCGAAATATTGATGAAGGAGATAAAACCATGACACCTCTACTAGATGAGGTGCCAAAGGAAGACCCTCTTCAAACTCCAAAATCTGTGAGTATTATCTTTGACCTGCTCACGAACCATGTTCATCTTGCTTTTAGCCATCAAATTGATTCATCAATTAATATATTGTTCTTAGGGAGGAAGTTCATTTGCAAGATCAAAAGAACCGAGTGCACGAAGAAGGAAAGTGATGCAAACTCTGGGCCTAGTTGCTCCTTCCGGATCTCCATTTGGCAAAGATGGGTGCATGTTCTCTGAATCTCTACTGTAGTGATCATAAATGCACAAGAAATTATTGTAAACTAGCATGCTCTTATCCTTTTTTTTTGCGGGCTGGTGATAAAAGAATCTTCATGATGTACTGAAAGAAATTGTGTAACCTTTTAACTTTTACAGGCCGAAGGGGGCATTAGTACACTGAACAGCGTCATAAAAGCAGATGGTAACAGGAGTTTCGTACTTTTGGGCAATATTTGAGGACAGCTTTAGGCATCAGAACTTACATTTTACCTTTTGCTTTAAGTGAGGAACCTCCCTTTTGCTGCTTACTCGAGTCTTCCTTTTGCTGCTTACGCTAGTCTACCTCGTCTCTTCGGTTCTCTTGCGTGTTGCCCCCTTAATCTGTTTTCGATTCTTGTTCGTACGATAAACAGACAAATGCAGACATTGGTTCACATTATTCGATCAAAATTTCCTATCCTGCATATCATTGTGTCTCCATGTAGTTAACTTTCCAGCAATGAATAGACATGATGAGAATGTCAATACAAACTAAGCACAGGAGCTCTTAGTTTGATCGTAACACATACTTCTTAAAGCAAGCCCTTGTCATGCTCTCCCCGTATTCGAAAACCTTGTTTACTGTTTACTATCAGGTGATGCTCGGAAGCAAAGCAACAAAGGTAAGTTTCTAAACACCTATTAACCACTTTTGTTTGGCCAATCATTTGGGGATGGTAGGAAGAACTCATCTTCAATACTGTCCCCTATAATTTGAATAGCTCTTTCCAAAAATTACTCGTGAAAAGTGGGTCTCTATCACTTAATAATGAACTAGGAACACCATGCAACTTCGACACATCTCTTATAAAAAATTCAACATTTATTTTAGTTGTAAAAGGGTATTTGAGAAGTAAGAAATAAGCATACTTTGATAGTCAATCCACAACCACTATTATGATTTCATATCGTTGGGATTTAAGAAGCCCCGTAATGAAATCCATTGCGATTTCATCCCATATCAGCTTGGGAATGGGTAAAGATTGCAAGAGACCAGCTGGAGATATGGCCATGTATTTATTCTTTTGGCATATGACACATTTCTAAACAAATTTCTGTATTGACAACTTCATTCTTAGCCAAAACAATCTACTAGCCAGCCTTTTGTAGGTCTTTAGGAAATCATAATGCCCCCCTAACGTTGAGGAATGATACTCTTGCAATAATTGGGGAATTAATGTAGAAGTACATGAAAGAACTAACCTGTTCTTATAGAACAACAAACCTTCCCTTAGATGATAATCAGGTTTTGAGTTAGGATTTTATAGTATAGCTTAAATGAGGGAGTTCAGCTCAGTGTCTCCCTTAACTTCCTGTTGAACCACATCCATATCAAGCCAAAATGGAGCTGAAATTGCCATGAATAACAACTTATTGTCTTCCACTTTAGAGAGGGCATCTGCAGCTTCGTTTTGGTTTCCCGATTTATAGATAACTTTAAAGTCTAAACCCAACAACTTAGCTTGCCAATATTGTTGATCTATTGATGGAATTTGCTGGTCTAATAAATGCTTCAAGCTCTTATGGTCTGTAAAAACTTTGAAATGCCTCTCAGTTAAAAAATGCTTCTAATGCTAAATTGCCTTCAGTACCCCCATCACTTATTTCTCATAAACGGACTTGGAATAAGTCGATTTTGCAAGTGCCTTGCTGAAATAAGCCAATGGGTGGTCCCCTTGCATTAGGACAACACCTAAATTTCTCCCTGAACTGTCACACTAGATGGAAAATTCTTTGGAAAATTTTGGCAAAGCTAGAACGGGTGATATAGTCATTCTCCTTTTCAATTCCTCAAAAGCCTCTTGGGACTCCTTCCTCCAAATGAACCCATCTTTCTTAGTAAGTTTGGTAAGTGATTTTGCAATTTTTTCATAATCTTGGACATATTTTTTGTAGTAACCAGTGAGTCCAAGGAACCCTCTCACTCCCTTCATATTCTTAGGAATTAGCCATTCCAAAATACCCTTGATCTTTAATGGATCAATAGCTACCCCTTCGCATGATAGGACATGGCCTAAATACTCCACAGATTGCTGTTCGAAAATACATTTCCTTCTGTTAGCATACAACTGATTGTCCAGTAGAAGTTGTGACACCCAAACCAAATGCCGCATATGTTGATTCCAATCTAAACTGTAAATCAAAATGTCGTCAAAGAAAACTAAAACGAACTTTTGTAACAAAGGCTTGAAAATAGACTTCATAGTGGATTGAAAGGTAGCGGGTGCATTCGTGAGTCCAAAGGGCATAACTAGGTACTTATAATGCCCCTTATGAGTCCAAAATCCAATTTTATGGATATCCTCCTCTCTAACTTTGATCTGGTGAAAACCCGACTTCAAATCTACCTTCGAAAAGTACTTGGCCCCATGTAACTCCTCCATCAGCTCATCTATTACTGGAATTGGAAACTTGTTGGGCACCGTAAGCTTATTCAAAGCTCTGTAATCAACACACATCTGCCACGACTCATTCTTCTTTTTAACAAGAATCACAGGGCTTGAGAAAAGACTGATGTTGGGCCTGATTACTCCCATTTCCAGTAACTCTTTGATCTGTCTTTCAATCTCATCCTTATGATGATGTGCGTGCCTATAGGGACGAATGTTCTCAGGTTCTGCCCCTTCCTTTAGGTTGATCGCGTGGTCATTAGTCCTCTTGGGAGGTGGTTCTTTTATCTCCTAAAAGACTGACTCAAATCTGAACAAAACAGCCCATAATTCCTATTATTGCACTGAATTCAAGGTTCCCTTTTCTTCAGATACGGATCCTCCTATTCTTATGGACCATAACAACCCTTCCACTTCCACTTCCTCGCGCTTGAGTATCTGTTGTACAGCATGAGGAGAAGAGCCTTGCATATTAATTCCTTGCAAAGTGACTTTCATTCCCATTTGGTTGAAGGACATACCCATCTTCTTCCAATCTACTCTCACCACCCATAATATCTCCAACCATGCAACACCTAGTATTAAATTAGATCCCCCCATATCGAAAACATATGCATCTACACTAAACTCAACTCCATTCATTTCCAGTTTTACCTCTATACAAACTCTGTCTGAGAAAGACCAATGCTCATCTCTTAATATTAATCTGAAGGTTCGAGTAGGAGTAATGGAAATTCCTATGGCTTGTACCAACCTACTAGATATAAAATTATGACTAGCTCCATTATCTATCAAAATCAAGATAGACATTTCATTAAGTTTACCATCAAAACCATGTATTTCGAAGATGTGGTTGATCTTTTCCCAGTTCTCTAAACTCAACCAAGTTACATACCAGCTCCAATCCTCTTGATGCTCCTCTTCCTCCGTTGTTTCCTAACTTTTTACCATATTATCATCTGCGTCTCCTTCCCAAACAATCAACTTATACGCCTTGCCTGGATACTAGTGAAGTGAAACGAAGGTTTGGCCACACTTAAAACACAACCCTTTTGCCCTTCTCTCCATAAGTTGTTCATACGACAAATTCCTTGTTCCCCTCCACTTAGTTCCACTATTTCTATTTTCGTTTGCCACAATACCTCAAAATTTGTTGGACTTTTCCCTTCCTTTACTCCTCATATTATTAAATCTTCTATTCGAATGACCAAAATAAGGGATAACTAGCGTGTCCAACTATGAACCATGTCCAAAAGGTTGGATTCTCGACTTTTGCCTTGGTTTGCTAGTGTAGATTACCCCTTCACTGATCAATCTCCCTTTCTACCTTTACGTCACAGTCAACAATCAATTTCTGGTGTAGGTCACGAGTCATAACTCGATTCTTAACTTCTTCCTGTAGACCACCCAAAAAATAGCTCATAAACTATTCTTCTGGGAAATGGGTGATTTGCAAGGAAATGAACCAATATAACATAGTACGCTCCATACATATTTGAGCCATTGGTAAACGAAGCTTGGAAGGGATCCCATGGATCAAAAAATAGGATTTTGCATATGTCTCCCCATAGAACGAAGGGAGATTGACACATTGTGCTGCATTCCTATACTCTTCCCACGCACGCTCTGTTGTCATAGACACCGAGCGATTCTCCTGTCGACGAGGCTCTGTCCTTTGAGTCCCTTGAGCACCATTAATCAATTTTTCACCACCCGACGAGGAAGAGGCAAGGTGAGTCAACACTGGTGAACCTTTGACTCCTTCTCCCATACTCTGCTTCTCTAGGTTCCTGCCAGTTATGGCTTGGAATCCTTCCCTCAACTCTGACTGAAGGAAATTTTGGGACTTAGCTAATGTCTCGACACTGGCCATCAAAGAACTCAACTGTGTCCGTAAGTCCTTTAGAATAGCATCGTGCGACTTAACCATCCTGAGCTGAAAGTGATGATTCTTGTCTCCCAAGAGATATTTCTATCACAAAGACTCTAGATTCCATTGGAGTTTGCATACAATCTTTACCCCTCTACACTCTCTCAATGAAAGCACTAGTTGATAGGTGATGCTTTAAAGATTATATTATTGATATATGAAAAGAGAGACAACTGGAGCAAGCTCCCCCTTTTAGTGAAATCCAAGCTTGAATATTACTTTACAATTTCCAAAAATCGCGCCACTCTCTTCTCCTTGTTTAGCTATATTCCCCCTACATATTCTCTCTCCATAACCAATTATAACAAACTCATATCAACTTGCCTATATGGCAAATTCCCCTTTTCCCAACTTGCTCCCACAAACATAAGTTTTAATGGTGTTTAGATTTCCTAGAAAAACATATCTTGTATTTAATATACATGGATACATATATATATGCAACTTAACCAGCAGGAAAATAGGTATCAATATAAACTAAACTATATCTAGAAGTCTATAGCAGAAATCCCTTAATTATAAGGATTTCTTTTTTTAATAATCTTATCCTATAAGATTGATTTTATCTAAATCTCTATTCTTCAACACTCCCCCTTAAGCTGAGGAATAGATGTCTTCCATTCCCAGCTTGCATATAAGATCATAAAATCTTGAAGCATCTAGCCCTTTGGTTAAAACATTTGCTAGTTGATGATCCAAAGGAACATAAGGCATACACACTAGTCCTTCTTCCAACTTTTCTTTGATGAAATGTCTGTCAATCTCAATATGCTTTGTCCTGTCATGTTGTATAGGATTATTTGCTATGCTAATTGCAGACTTGTTGTCATAATAGAGCTTCATAGGACCTTCCCATTTGATTTTTAAATCATCAAGAATGATCTTCAGCCATAATAGTTCACATAGTCCCTATGCAATAGCCCCGAATTCAGATCTGCTCATGATCGAGCCACTATGTTTTGTTTTTTACTCCTCCATGTAGCTAGATTGCCTCCAAGAAACATGCAACAGCTTGTTGTTGATCTTCTATCAACCGAAGATCCTGCATGGTCTGCATCTATGTAGATTTCTAAGGATAGTGTATGACCCTTTTTAAACAATATTTCCTTGCTTGGACTGCCTTTCAAGTAATGTAGGACTCGGTAGATAGCTTGAAGATGAGATTCCCATAGGTAGTGTATAAATTGACTGATTACACTCATTGAGTGTGCTATATTTGGCCGAGTATGTGCTAAATATATTAGCTTACCCGCTAGTCGCTAATGCATGTTCTTGTCCACTACCAATTCTTCCCTTGCTTCTCCAAGTTTATAATTTGGATCCATTGGAGTAGAGATCGATTTATCACCAATTTTTCTAGTTTCCATTAATAAATTTGTAACATATTTTGTTGAGAGATGAATGTCCCTTATTTTGAATATGCCACTTTAATACCGAGGAAATACTTTAGTTTTCCTAATTCTTTTATCTCAAATTCCTTTAACAATTTCTGCTTTAATTCTAGCTTCTCTTTTTCATCATTTCTCGTCTTTATAATGTCGTCCATGTAGACTAAAATAATAGTCCCCCCTCATGTTTTTAAGTGTTTCATGAAAAGAGTACAATCCCCTTGACTCTGCTTATATCCTGATTATTTTATTACTTTTGCAAACCTACCAAACTAAGTTCTTGTAGATTGTTTTAGTTCATAGAGAGCCCTTTTCAATTTACACACCTTTTTACTTGTATCTTCTATAAATCCTGGTGGAACATTCATGTATATTTCTTCATTGAGATCTCCATGAAGAAAAACATTCTTAACGTCATACTGAAGAAGTTGCTAGACAAAATGAGTTGCGAAGGATAGCAAGATCCTTACTGTGTTCATCTTCGCAAATGGGGCAAATGCCTCCTAATAATCCACTCTATAGGTCTGAGTGTATCCTTTAGCTACCAACCTAGATTTGTATCTCTCTAAGGAGCCATCGACCTTATATTTTAGTGTGTAGATCCACTTACAGTCAACAATGTTCTTCCCTCTTGGTTTGTCAACAACCTCCCAAGTATGATTCTTCTTTAAAGTATTCATTTCTCCTCTCATAGCATCTCCCCATTCCTTTTTTTCTAAGGCCTTAGAAATAGTGTTAGGAATAGCAATTGTATTTAAACTCATAATAAACTTTTTCTAGGTAGGGGAGAGGTGTTTGAAGGAGATATAATGGGAAAGTGGATAGAGCGGTCGATGGGTGCATTCTCTAGTTCCTTTTCTAATAGCAATAAGAAGGTCTAAATCATCATTTGGATTAGTGGAATGTTTACCTGTTTGGATATTTGAGTAT
Organism: Erythroxylum pedicellare; assembly: GCA_027563575.1. Classification (NCBI taxonomy): domain Eukaryota; kingdom Viridiplantae; phylum Streptophyta; class Magnoliopsida; order Malpighiales; family Erythroxylaceae; genus Erythroxylum; species Erythroxylum pedicellare. Next base: position 4,905,567 of record JAOQMP010000002.1, read on the forward strand.
GATTGAGGACTCACGGTGATCTCATTTCTAGGACTACGATTTGATTCTTGAACTTGCTTTAGTGCTGGAATGTTTGGAGTTTGCTTCGGTGGAACGTTTTGAGTTTGCTCTGGTGTTGGAATGTTATTTCTCCTTGAGTATACTTGAGGAAAACTTGGAAACTTGGGGGGGGGGGGGGTTTCTCCTTGAGTATACTTGAGGAAAACTTGGAAACGTGTGGGGGGTTTTGGCTAGGATGGGAGTTAACTTAGGAGGTTTCGTGTCTGGACTTGGCTCGGGTTCTGTGATGCTGATATAATTTGGTTGGGTTGACTGGACAGGAGTTAGAGTAAGAGTGAGGTCTAGGGTATTTATTGGTTCGAAGGAACTGCAAGGACTATCTTCCGTTATGCTATTCTCCCCCTGAAGATAGGACTTTGAGAAGAAGAATTTGCACTATGAGAAAGTGACATCAATTGAGATATAGGTCCTTCTTGTAGACGAATTGTAACACTTGTATCCCTTTTGAGTTAATGAGTATCCTAGAAACACACACTTAATGGCTCTAGGATCAAGCTTCCCCTGATTTTGGCTATGGAAATAAACAAAAGCGGTACACCCAAATACCTTAGGAGTAAGTCCATTGGAAGTTCTAAATTGAGGGTAAAAAGAGTTTAGGAGCTCGACAGGACTCTTATTATCTAGAACACGTGAGGGTAGTCTATTGATCTTATAGGTGAAATTAAGAACTGCTTCACCTCAATAAGATTTAGGGACATTTTCTTAAAAAAGTAAGGCCCAGTAGGTGTCCATTTTTTTTTCTTTTAGTCACTCTATTTTGTTAAGGTATATTAATATAGGATGAATCATGAATAATATCATGTGATTGGAAGTAAGGAGATAAGATTTGGTTGAAATATTCTCTAGCATTGTCTGTTCTAAAAACCTTTATCTTTATCCCAAATTGATTTTGAATCATTGAATGAAAAATTGGAATAACAGTCCCTACATTAGATTTTTGTTTAAGGAGAAATAGCTATGGAACCTAAGTACGATCATCAATTAAAGAGACAAACAAGCTCCAGAAATATTGGGTATAATGGATGGACCCCATATTTCATCATGAATTACATGAAAAGGATGAGAAGCTCTTTTATTAGTAATAGGAAAAGATATACGAGTATGTTTTGCCAATTCACAAGTTTTATGAAATTCAGAGATATTTAATCCTTGAAACAAGTGGGGAAACATAGTTTTTAGAACTCTAAATGATGGATGACCTAGACGAAGATGGTACAACCAAATGGAATCTTTATTTGAAGAACTAAGGAAGAACCAAGGTGATAGAGACCATTCCATTCCTTAGCAAGTCCAATCTTTTTCCCCTTGTCCTGGTCCTAAAAAACACAATAAGAAGGAGAAAAAATGGCAACACAATAGTCATTAGTAAGCCTTTGGATAGAGATTAAATTGGTTGATAATTTTGGTACATGTAGGGCATTTTTTTAGAGTGAATGTAAGGCTCAATTTTATGTCTCCATAACCGGCAACAGTGGCTAATTCTCCATTGACATCTATGATTTTCCTATTACTTGGACTAGGATTGTATGTGTGAAAAAACTGTGATATAGGGCATATGGTATGTGGCCTCGGAGTTAGTAATCCGAGGGATGTTATAACACTTAATTTCTAAGGTGTCCATATACAAAGAGAATGTAGGTTTACTTGAGAGAGCAAAGGAACATGTAACTTTCAGTTGTCCAAAGGAACTCAACAAATGTCCTAATTTCTCAATCTCTTCATTGCTAAGACTCCCTGTTGTTGGAATCCTTGTTGCTGAATTTTCTTCATCTTCCTTTTGTTCAGCCGAATGTGCCCGTGGTCATAATTGACCTCCTTGATTTCCCCATTCATGACTTGATAGCTTCTTATTCAATTTCTAGCAGGTCTCCTTTCTGCGTCTCAATTTTTTGCAGTAAGTGCACCATAGATTATCCTTATTTTCCTTCCACAAGTTGCCCTTTATAGATTGCTTAGGCTGGGCTTGATCACTCCTTTCTTTGTCTTGTTTATCTACCTTTATCACCATTGCTGACCCATCCATCTTATAGGGCTCAAGCATCACGTTTCTTCTGCTCTCCTC
>JAOQMP010000002.1:4942795-4953513 GCA_027563575.1 Erythroxylum pedicellare
TTTATTTTATATTTTAATGAAAAAATTAAAATCAAACTTTTTATCTTAATTTGATCTAAGAATTCTTGTAATTTATATATGTCCAATAATCCCAAAGAAAAATAACATTATAATCAAAGTTTAAAATCTAAGCTTTTTGGTGCTTTTAGATGTAAAGTATGCATATACTTATTAAATAAGAACGAAAAGTAATAAAAATTTAAATAATTATTTGAATTTAAGTTATTAATTTATTAGATTACTTATCTAAAATTTAATATTTATGAACAACTATATGTTGTCCAAAGCTTATTTAATATATATTCCAAAAATGATAATTTCAAAACTTTTCTATAGTTAAAAGGAATATCAGACCGTACGAAGCGACACGAATGTGGTATCTGCAGGACATGGAAAAGTAGCAACATAGAATCGCATTTCAAGCTATTTAGGCGCAAAATACGCCCCCAGAAAACGAACCATGGGCCAGCTGGCGCAACCAGTGACAAGCTGATCACTAACAACCATTCATAATCATGACAGCCACGACGACGACCAAACAACCGTACACAAAACCCGATCAATCGTCGTAACCTACTGCTTGTTTCGATTGTGAAGGGGACCAGGGGTGGAATCACAATCATAAACATTGAGATATTATCTTTTGTTATAAAATATGTTATATATTTATACAATTAGTTTTGATATTGTCATTTTTTATTAATTGGACTTATAAGATATTAATTAGATGATAACAATTAACTAATAATTTTTATTTGATTTAAATTTAAAAAGTTATTTTAAATAATGTTTTAGATGTTATAAAATTCTATTTGAATAAATGTGTATCTTTAGGAAGAGGTGTGATGGATAAACGTTGTTGTGTAGCTAAAGGGCATTAATGAAAATTTCTTTGTGTTAGTGTAGCTTGATTTCTGATGTCGTAAAAAACATGGCTGTGGATTCGGTGGATAGAAGTAAATAGGGCTTCTGTTGTTTCCGTTGGGTTTTTTTTTTGTGAAGTTGTGAAATCATTTGCTGTTTTCTCATCTTTCTATCGCTGGGGTTTACTTCTTGTTGGTTGGAGTTTTGGGGTTGAAAGGAGAAAGTTACAGAGCCGGTAAAGGAGGAATTTTCAACAGCCCTATATGGTGAATTTTGGAGGACCGAAAAGATTGGAGCTTGGGGTTATTAATATCTTGGGTGGGCCAGAAGACATCTACCACTCTACGTCCCTTGCTAGTTATCTTAATATGGGCGTTAATTGAGTATGTCTCCACATATGTATAGCTGAAGGGTATCTCGAGTGTTAGTGTGCGGCGATAGGGTTGATGTGCGTGTATGGCATACATCAAGTGTGCGTTAATTGTCAATGAAAGAGTATCCTGCATTAGCGGTGCATGTTTCGCAAGATAGCTGTACAGCGTGTTTTTGAGTGATATATCCAACTGGTGTGATTGAAGTCACAGAAAAGTAGCTACGGTGTAGTGCATCAAGAATTGTTACGGTGAAGTGGGTTACTCTACTGTTTTATTTAAGAGGTCTTCGTCTGGATTGTAGGATGTGTTTATAAGATCAACACCGTGTGATTCATCAATTGTTTGTACTTCCGTATGATCTAATTGAAGCTATTAAAATTGGGATGGATTCTATCAATTGAAGAATTATTTGAAGAAGCTGAAATCATAAGAAAGTTTTTATTTTATCTCAAGTATATTATCGTTCAGTTTTTGGTTGATTTAGTACTTGAGTTATTTTTTATGAATTGTTGTTCGAGTGAAAGTAGTTAATTTTTTTTTTCTATTGAGGTTAGTACGAGACGGTTGTACTATTAGGTATGAAAATGTTTCACGAAAAGTGAGGTTAAGAAATAGTGTCAAGAGTTAAGTGGTGTTAGCTCAATAAAGACTTGGGTAAATCTATTGTACTTATGTGAAAGTGATTAAGCTGGGTGATAACCCTACAGATATAGACAAGATGTGCTGAACTGCATTACCAAATTTCTGGTGTTATTTGTTATTTCGTTTTTTTGTTTTTATTTTTATTTGTACTAGAGATGTTTGCGGTAAAATTGAAATGTTTGCGAAATGACTATCCTCTTCGGTTTTTCATCTTTTATTCTTCGTCAAACATAGATGTAAAGCTGCGTATTATCAGACCCCACATTGGTGCGGGATCCAACTATCATCATCAACATCTAGTTAAAATTTCGCTGAGATGTGGTCTAAGAAGATTTAATAGTACTCAACTTTACTTCCACATAGTAAAGATGATAATTATCAATATCTAGTTGAAATTGCACTAAGGTGTGGAGTCTGGGGAGATCCAATAATACTTAACCTTGCTCTTACATAGTAAAAAGATTGTTTTCGATAGACTCACATGTAATATGACATGACAATATTACAAATTGTAAATAAATGTGCAGAAATATTCAAAAAGGTACTAAAAATTTTATATGCAAAACATTCAAAAAATATAAATAACTAATAAAGAGCATAAAAAAAGGTAAGGCAATAAAAAATAATGTACGTACATAATTTATCAATGATTAACAATAAATAATAAGATAGAAATATATACTAGAAAAGGTTTGGACAAGAGTAACTTCAACCAATCTTGTTACTACCTTAATTATGTTAATTAAGAAACTAATTAGGCTAAACTAGCTTACAATACAGTAAATGCAAATGACATAGTTTAATATAATCTGCAAAAACGCAAATGCCTTCTTTACGAAAGAATACTTGAATGCATATTTGAAAGGTAATGATTATAAATTTCGCGAATAAAAGAAAATACTGTGAGATGTAAATTTTAACTATGTATTTAACATAGTAAATTTTATTCTTTAACGTTTTACCAAATATCCAACATAATTGTTGTCTTATCTTTAGTATCATTTTCTCCTTAACATTCACAAAATGTAAAATTTACACCTTGAAGTCTAACTTTGTCATGTTTCTCTTAAAGGGCGTGATAACATTGTTCGCCACGGACATCTGACGCACCAACCAACTGAATCAAAATGGCTAATTGGATGCTGACAAGACTTTAATGATTTTTATATTTCATTTTACAATAATCATTATTTAAAGTACTTTAACAAAAAATTACAATTTCATTAATAAACCAAAAACTCAATCTAAGAACCTCAAATAAGGGTTTTTTCACTGCCTTCACCTGTAATTATTTGTTATTACCTAGTTTATTTGTCATCATACAACCTTATCTATAAACCTTTTTGTACACATTTTTCATAGACTAGTAAGGATGATATTGAGTTGAGTGAGACTCATGCATAATCGGATTTCAGTAGTTTGAAGTTTAATCAAACTTGGATTAAGCTTAATTTTTTTAATTTTAATGTTTATTTTAAAAATAATGTTATTTATATTTGTTATATTGAACTTTGAAGTGAGTTAAGTGGTAAATGAAGTTGTCACTCACATCCATAATTTTTTGTTGTGTCATTACTCTTTTTGTGTATTTTGTATCTATGCTTCAATCTAAGTTTGTGTTGTCACCTTCAACATTAAATATGCAACAGTCAGATCTTTTATCTAATTTTACTTTATTTAATGTCCAAAATGAAATCGTTTAGACCATCAAATATAAGAGTGTCCAATTATGCTAAAGTGGCCAAAACGACGTCGTTTTGAACATCAAACAACGGTAGAAACAATAAAAGTGGACAGAAAAACCCCACTCCTCCCAACCAAGTTTAAAAGAGTCTGGTTGCTTATTAGCTAGAATTTATAGCAGCTCTGCATGTTGAAACTGATCTGAGTCTGACAATTAACGTGACATGATATATAAGTAGTGTTTGGTTTATGAGTTTGGAAACGAATCAATGAGTATGAAATAAATACTAAGTCGTTAGTTTTATATAATGATTATAGAATATATCTAACTTTCGAGGAATCGTTTATGATATATGAGAAGAATGTGTTTCATTCCTGGTCTGAAACAAGTGTAGCTTTTCTCACGCCTATCAGATACTTTCTTTTTTAATTAATTAATGCAATATAATTAATCAAAATATTTACTTCTCTTTCCGCTTCGCCGCCAAATTTAGAAACGTAGAAGGGAATCTACCACTCTTAAATCAACTGTCCTGGAAAGCTCCAAAAGTAAACAAGTCAACGATCAGAATCAAATCATGTCTTCCGATCTCGGCAACGTGATCGTGACCGTCGACGGCAGCGAGGAGAGCATGCACGCGCTCCGATGGGCTCTCGAAAATCTGAAGATCCGATCTACTCCTCCCGGCACCTTCACCATCCTCCACGTCCAATCTCCACCGTCCATCACCACCGGTCTCAACCCCGGCGCCATCCCCTTCGGCGGTCCCAGTTGAGTCTAATGACTACTAATGTTCTTAGCTCTAGTAAGCGCTGTTTGACTTGCTTCGAAGTTCATTTAGTTACTGAACGGCGGTTTTCTGTTGTGAACTGAAGCTGATTTTGAGGTTCCGGCCTTCACGGCGGCGATCGAGGCCCACCAGAGGCGTATTACTGAAGCAGTGTTGTGTCACGCTTTGGAGATTTGCCGCGAAAAGAACGTGAAGTCCTTACTGAGTCACTTGTTTTTAAGTTGTTTTCTTTTTTATTTACTTGTATATAGTTTTAGTTACGACTGGCTTTTATTTTTGATCACTGCAACGTCTGATGGCCTCTCTTTGTGATCACGGTTATTGGATGGTCTTTAGTACTTTTCAACGTCTCTTGCGCTTGTGGATTGGATTCGGATAAAAATCGGTGTTTCCTTTTATGAACATAATCAATTTCCCAAATCTGACTGAATTATGATTCTTGGTCTTCTTATTGTGATATTAAGCATTCCTTGGCTGTTTTATTTAGCATTAATTGTGGGAACATGCTTTTATCTTTAACTTATTTTTGGAGTTCGAATTTTGTGGTTAGATGAACGTCAAAACACACGTGGTTGTAGGGGATCCGAAGGATAAGATTTGTGAAGTTGTTGAAAGTTCCCGTGCTGATCTGGTTGTGATGGGTAATCGTGCTTTTGGTCCCATAAAAAGGTAAGGGGCATGCTTAAATGCAATTTCAACTACAAGATATTTCTGTTCATTGCTATGTGGTGATAGAGCAACATTAACCTTGGGTATTTTTTGTCTTCTACATAACATGTGAATCACATTTCATTACCAAGGTTTCTCATTATTCCAACAAGTGTGATTGTATAAGTCCTCTTATAAGTTTGGATAATTTCACTATTTGAGATATTTTTTGTCCTTAAAATTGGTTTGAAGGTAAAGGGAGCTGTTGATAGAGGCACAAAAGGGGCAAATGTCTAGACTTATGGGAAATAATGTAAATTTTTTGTTGCATCTCTCATAAGCATTCCTAGTAAAATCTCCAGTTAATTATCTATTGTAACAATGACTTGAAAAAGGACATCTGTTTGAATGTTTTACGATCCACTGGAATCATTTTGGGGATAGATGCATTTATATATCTTTTCCATATTAACGGACTTACCTGTGATATCTTCATAGCTTTTCTTGTAAACTCTTTTCTCAAGTTGGTGTATTTCATACTACATGTTATGTTCTCCATTGAACCTGAACATCCCGATTGGTTCTGGTTTGGAAGACAGAAATCCTAGTGGTTATTATATGGTCACTTATCATATAGGGTTCTTCAATTTACTGAAGATTTTGCTTCATTGGAAAAGCAGTAAGCTAGAGGGACTGGTGGACCAGAGTCATCAACGGAAAGTCTTGAGAGCATGTTAAAACCATTGGTGTCTATTCTGGGGTCTTGTTTGAGAAATTTAACATAGTGTATGACAATATATAAATGAAGTCTCCCTTTTTGCTAACTGTGGGAAAAAAAATATGCATATTGAACAGGATGTTTTTGGGAAGTGTCAGCAATTATGTTGCTAATCATGCACAATGTCCAGTCATCATAGTCAAGGGCAAAGGCACTTCATCATAAAGGGAGTAAGGTGTGTTCTCCATTTATTATCTTGCGTTTCAAGGGTTGAGCTACTGTTTGTTTCTGTACGGCTTTATATTTCTTGTTCAAAATCCTTCTATGATGTTATGTTGCAGACTGCTCCTTAATGTCAATACAACCATCACCCTCTCCAGGCTGCAATGCCTTTCTTTTTGGCAATAAAGGTGTAATGTTGGTGCTATTGAATTCGTGCAACTTGATATTTTATTGATCCGTTGTAAACTGGCAAACATGTTGCCCCAACGTTGACTTTCTTCTTGTTCTGTACTTGGGTGATCTAAACTAGTACCTCTGTGAGTTTTTGTGTGACATGGAAGCAGATACTTGCAGAGATGAGTATACTGAGTTCTTCACAAAATTGGTTCATGTAAGAAGCACAAATGCATAAATCAATCTCTTTTGCCTCTCTATTCATTGATATCCCAGTGCCAGTCAGCTTACTTTTAGTGATCATTCTTTGTAATCATGGCGTAACTGTCTTCATGAATACAAGGGATAGGGGTATAGAGTGCTTAAGCCAATAGATTAACTAAAAAGTTAATTATTTACTTACGCAAATGCTGTCTCGGAACCTTATCCCTTAGTTTTTTTATGATACACAATAGGAAACTACAGTTTGTGGTGCTTTCCATTGGTTGAATGCCATTCTTTAGTATTTCTGTAGGAATGTATGAAGACAGAGGTAAGATGTGGTATTGAAAAAGTCTTAATGATCTGAAACCTTGTAATCTTTGATTTACTGCCAAGGATTAGCAGTGTTTCACTTGTCTTCTATCTAATGTTGATGTTTGATGCCATCCTCTTATTTTTGGTAAATTCGGTGCTCAGTCGCAGTATTTGGTGCTTGATCAACTACCCAGTGGATTAATCTTTGGTACATATAGGTTTGGAGGAAAGGCTTGGGTGTGGGTGTCATTCTTACCGGGCTGGTCTTCTTGTAGATAAATGTGTTGTTGTGATTTGTAAACTGTATCTTTTCCCTTTATTTTCTTAGAAACTTTGCATGGCATTGTATTGGTTTTGATGTATGAAATATTTTCTTTCCTCATTCACACATTTGCTGGTGCTTCATAGTCATTGTTGTCTTTGAAAATACCCCAGAAGAATAACACAATTTTATGGAGGCATTATCATCACTCCAGTTTTCCTCTATGATGGATAAAAATCCCATAATGGGCTTTACTTTGCTTCCTCTGGTTATCATGCTCCAGAAGATATTGCCTTTGCATATCTGAATGAGAATGATGAAAAACTTAAACGCATTTGTTATATCAATATGAACTTTATTGCATAATTTTGGATGAGGCATCTTTGCACTTTACAATACTATAGTTGAGCGTTCTTGTACTCCTTATGCCAAACAATTGAAAAATGATTAAGGTGCCAAAGAACAGGTGAATATTCAAGAAATTTGGTCTGACTATGCATTAATGCATCTGAAGATGTCCAGGTGGTGAAGCATTTGAGCAACATAGTTGGGTTCCTAACAACAGAACCGCCCAAAAAATCCTCTTCTAAAACAGGTATTCACCACAGTTCCACCCGCTCATCATCAAACTTTCTCACACCAATTTAGATACAAATAACTGAAAAGAAAAAGACAAAAGAACGTGTTACATAAGTTTGAGTGTACAATGAAAAGGAGCGTTCCTTTTCATCTTCTTGATCAACCCCACCATTGGTGCACCGCAACACCTTCATCTCTTAACCTTCCATACAAAGCCAAGCACTCCCAATATGCCCTTTTGCTTCCATTACTCTTCCCTTTTGGCTTGCACTCCAAGAACAGTTCATCAACCAGTTTGCTTGCTTTACTCTTCACCATCTCTTCCACTACCTCCGCCTCTGCTTTCACCACCACATAATCCTCTTCTTTTACATTCTTCCTCAGCCAGTCTGACATATCAACCTCTTCTACCTGCGCTGACAATGATTCTTCTGTGGCAATCTCCACCTTGTACACCTCAAAATCCATGTTCCTTGTTGGATAGTGCTTCTCGAACCACCCTGGAATGCTTCCTCCTTCCTTTTCTGGCAACCCCACGTCAATGAACAAGCGGCGGGGATAACTTTCGAGGGAATCATCCATTAAGTCTGGCAGATACTTGGTTCTTTTCAGGTATCTTGTTGATTTTCCTGAAGCTGCTCTTGGTGGTTCGAGGAGTACATCTTCGAGGTTGCTCAGTGCTTGCTTTCGCGCCTCTGTGGAATAGTCAAGGAGACGTCGTTGTGTGGCGGACCTGATTTTTCCCAAGCTCGTTTTCCTCATAGCCAAGACAGTGGACTGAAATCTCCTAAGGTAGATTATTTTGTAATTGGATGGCTTGTTGAATGGAAACGAAGGATTGTCACTGAGTTGAACAATCGCAATCCCGCCGACTTTTAGTGTCCTGTCGATGAATTCTGGGGCGCTGTGATAGCTATAGCTGAAAGCGAAGTCGAAGGATTCGTCAGGAATCATGGTTTGACGATGAGAATCATTAACAGAGACATGATCCATCTCGGTGTCGGTTAGAATGCCAAAAGTGTAGATGCCACTTTTATCTCCATTTCCATTGCTTACTAAAATGCCTTTACCACCACCTTTAAACAGGCCTTCATTTGTTAAATCATGCAAGACCAAGGAAAAGTTGACAGAAAAGTCGTTATAGGTTTCAATTAAAGCTTGAGATTGAGAAGCACCAAAAAGTTTTTTTATCCTTGGTAAGGAAACAAAAACCAATGCCAAAAGCACGGCACGAGCGACAAGCGTTAAAGTCCAGGAATAATCGATCAACTTCTCATCATCCAAATGATCCACGAAATTGGCATGCAAGACCAAGAGCTTGCGTTGCTTGAAGGGTTTCTGTTGAAAGTCGTCCATACGCTTGAATGCCATAGAATTGGGTCCTAACTATATCATCAAAAGCAGAAAGAAAAAAAAAAAAAAAGGAATCTTGTAGAAAGATTGGAGCAGATGATCAGGGTAAGAGATAGAGAAGAAGGTTCAAGGGAAAAGAGTTAGCGAGTGCAAAACCTAGCAGCAGTGTGGTTTCCACCCACAAGAGCCACACGGTTACTTTGGATCCTAGACCATAGAAACATCAAATCTCTTAACCGCTGCACCTCCATGTCCGATAAATTCGAGCCCAGTTCGACGATCATGTGCAATGTTGTCACTTATAATAATAATTATTACGGACACATGATTAGGCACCAATTCTTCCTGATCCCCGATCAGATTAACATGGAGTAGAAGCGGTAGAGAGGTTAGTAACGCGCCCTCCTTTTCTTTTTCCCTTTCTATTCAATATCAATTTTTCTTAATTGTTTGGGATGACTGGATGAGGAGGGCCAAGAAAGCGAGGGAAAAGACAAGACTATATAAGGAAAACAAAGACAAAAGGAAGTTGGCTTACGGCAGAATTGGATGGTGGGACGAGAATCGAGTAAAGCCATAGCTGTCTTTACCTAAAATTTTCGTGCGTTGCTGTAAGAAATAAGAATAGAGGAGTTAACATTTATGGCTTTGTTCTACTTCTTGGCTGGGTATGATTTACGTGCCTGTACTGATCCACTACATTTCACCCGAGTTAAGCAAAAAAATTATAGGCATTACATTTTAAGAATTTGGTGGTAAAATTAGTTGTTTATGTATAAAATGACTTATAAGATCATAATTTAACAAAATATTTTACATAGGTGACTTTAATCACAATCTTTCTAATATTCTATCATAATTCAATTATCTGAACATGGTGAATCAAGTTCAGAAAAGGAATCAATGTCCGTGTGTATTTATACTACTGTTTGAAATACGATTACCGTATTCCTGCTTGTTCTAGTTTTTAGAGACCTTCATCTCAAGTTATTTAGATAAGTCCTATTCACCTGTCGAAGTCTTTCATATGCATTCTAACACGACTGTGGAAGTCTGAAGATCCTCTTGGATATATAGCTTTTAACGTTACTGCATGGAAGTCTCAAGATCCTCAAAGGTCAAGAACAAAGACATGGAATAAAAAACCCCACCTTCGGAAACCTTCTCTCTCTTGGTGAGATGCTCCTGACTACTGTCTCTTTGCATGGTGCCGATGTCCTGGGTAAGCCTCAAACTCCACCTTCCTGTCTTCTTCTCTACAACTTTCCTGCTCATCTTCACTTTTGTTCTTGCTCTCTGTCCTGCTCATCTTCAACCTTGTTCTTACTCCCTTCCCACCACCTCTCACTCTCACCCCTACCACAGGGGCACTTTCATCACACCATTACTTTATCTCACTTCTCGCCTACTTTCTTCTCTTTTCTAGGTAATTTTCCTGCTCAGCTTCTCTACCTGCTAAAATTGCTTTTCCTTTCCAAGCTTAATCTCTGAGTATGCCAACCTTGGTTGTCTCTTACCGAGATGAATTCCCAACTTTACCCTCCTCGCCTCTCCATCCTTTCGTCCCTGCTCAAAACGCTGAATTTAGATATCGTCTCTTGTGTGCAGAGACGGAACGAGATAAAAATTTGGAGATAGAATAGAACAAAAATTGGAAACAGTGAATTGTTTGGTTTTGATGGACAAAATAGAAAAAATTGTTTCCGTCTCGAAGACAGAAATGTGTTTAGTTACAATTGATAGAACATAAAAATAATATCAATGACTAAAATACCTCTGCAGTATAATATGATTAGAAATATATACTTCGTTAATTATTTTAAAAAGAATAATTTGTATTAGTAAAAAAGTTAACAAATAATAATAACAACAATAATAATAAGAAATTAATT
>JAOQMP010000002.1:4956079-4968849 GCA_027563575.1 Erythroxylum pedicellare
ATTGACCATGTCAATTGGTTGTTATGATAAGGAATGATCTCTGCTATTTGGCAGCTACGATATAGGTTTTTCAAATTCAAATTACTTATCTGTAAATTGTGATAGATAGTCTATACAGTTGTATTTAACTCTTGTAAACAATGAACAGATTAAGCTTTTCTCGACAATCACTTGTGTTTACACTAATCAAGTGCATTTGTACTGTGAGAAGCAACAAAAAATATGTATCTCTTGTTCTGTAAGAATAATGTTGTGGATGATGTCATGCACGCATCCCTGCTTTGGGGTTGAGACTTGAGATTCTCGTTCTCAATTATCCTGTTTCAATTTTATTTTTGCTTCCAAATGATGTGGTTTTATGTAGAGAAGATGATTCTATACCATGGATCGTTAATACAAGTGGTTCGTTTACAAATGAGTCTTGTCGTTCAACTTGATATGAAAAAAGTCTTTAAACGCCAAAACATAGGTGATAATATAGTTAGCCATTGTCATCCTTGTCAAGGTTTTATATCATATTGTTAATTTATGCCCTTGTAGTCAATTTATTTTGGTTATAAATATTTGTTTGACACTATTATTATTAATTAATAAAAGACATTCTTCATCTTTATGTATTTGTTGATTATTTAATTATTATTTATAAAGATAAAATCTTTAGAATAATTATTGTGTAATTGAAATTATGATTAGATCATAATTATGAGATTCAATTTACACTTATTTATTATTCTTAAATGTTTTTAATTGTAGTTTCATCAAGATTGGATATTGTTAAAACTGTAAAACTAACACACATTATGTTTCTTTCTTATGAACAAAGTAATTGATCTCATTAATTAAAGTATAGAGATACTTAAACTAATGTGTAGGTAATTATTAGAGAATAAGTCATTAAATTGACCCGATTATGAGAATTCCGAATGGAATATTACTTATATGTCTATGGATTATCTCATAATGATGGTTGTATAATTAATCCTCTGACTTAAGATTAACAAGGTATCTAATATGGGAATTATTATGTTTTGATGCTACTTATGAATCGTCCTAGGATAATTCTGTTGGTAGTAATTGGATACAGTATAAACCATATGTAGATAGTTAAGTAAGTCGATAAAGGATTAATTACTCTAAAGTAATTAGAGAGAATATTCTAATGTTCTCAATTAGTAATGATTTATGAAATTCTCTGGCCAGAGTGAATTGATATTTAATAAAGAGTTTTTAAATTTTAATTATAAATCAATTACTAATTAGTAAGAACGAACATGATTGAATGATAAAAGTATACACTATATCCATATTCTGTCCAATTAGAATATTGGATGACGAAATGATTAAATTATACATTATAGCTAGATAGGTTAAGTCAATCACTTTGACATTCCTAATATTTGGGTAATCATGACATGTTGCTAGACGTCAATTATGATTTATGATTATGAATTATTTAATTGAAAAATTAAAGATAAATTAAAAGGAGTTTTAATTTATCTAATTCTAATTGTGAATTAAAATTATAATTTATAATCATTGCCAAATTATTAGGAACCTAATGAGTCACACATCAAAGAGCAATTTGTGAAAAAAAAATCAATTTAATTAAGTTGGACATAATTATAAAGTTTGAGAAACTTTGGGAATCAAAGATGAGATATTTGATTTTGTTAAAGTTAAATTAATTAAAATTAGAATTTGATTCTAATTTTAATTAAAGAGTTTTAATTTTAATAAAAGACTATCTTGATTTTTCTGTTTAAGAGAAGAGCTTTATGAAAGCTAGCATTTTTGTCTTCTTCCTCCAAAAGCAGTTTGGAAATTGCTCTGTGGATATCATTAGAGGCTGGACAATTGGACAGCTCGTGATTGATCACTTAGAGAAAAAGATTCAAAGTTTTTCTTCGGAAAGTGAACAAAGTACGATTTTTAAATTGGATTTGTTTTTATTCAAGTTTAATCAATTATCGGGATCCGCTTGGAATCTGTAAAAAAAATTATTTTCCGCTGCATCCGTGATTCAATCATGATAGGATTCCAACAACTCGAAGATAGGAACTCAATTTGGTTCAAGTGTTTAAAGCTGATATCTTGTGTTCGATTGGCACTGGGAAGTTTATTTCGTTGTGGTATGACAACTGGATTGGCCAGGGTGCTCTCATTAATTCAACGAACTTGCTAAAGAACTCTCTCAACCCCCCCCCTTTATGCTAGATTTGACTCCTTCATCAGTGGAGGTACCTAGAACTTCCCTGATGCTTTTCGACACCTGCAACCCCATTACCCTCCCAATCCACTTGCTTCAGATACTTTCTTTTGGCATAACCGACCGACTCATCATCTCTCAAATAGAATCACAAGAGACATCTTACGGATGAAGAAACCACTGGTGGATTGGTATCCTATTATTTGGCATAAACGACTCCCTCCCAAGACTTCATTCCTTCCATGGCTTACTATCTAGAACCGACTCAATACTGCAGATCGTCTCAAATTTCTAAACATTAGCATGTTTTGTCCTTTTTGCTTAGTAGCTGAGGAGACAAAGGATCATCTCTTCTTTACGTGTGCGACAACCAATCATACCTGAGAATCAATCAAGCTACACTGTACATGACACTTTCAAGCTCAGACACTTTCTACTGTTATCCAATGGCTATCATCTCAACTATCTCATCCCACTTTCATCCATATAGTAGTTGTTTGTTTGACCATACACATAATATGGAAATAAAGAAATGATTGAAGGTTGAACTCCAAACAACATGCAGCATCGACCCTCATTTCTCAAACAATGGCTGGAATCCGAGAGCTTATCATGCTAGAAATTACCTTGAAATTGTTTTTTCTACTACACCTTCACTGCTTTTCACATTTAACTTAAATAGACCAACTCTAGGATTTTAGATGTTGAAAGGTATTCCTCTATGTCATACTCTGTTTGTACTTCTTTTCTTTATTAATGAATGTTATCTTTTTATTTAAAAAAAAGATCCTTAAAGGTCACAATTGTATTTTCATGTATTAAATTTTTACTTTTGGAGGAAAACAATTGTATTTTCATGTATAACAGTGTTTTCATTTTCAACTGATTACTTTAATAATGAATAAACAAATAACTTCATTAGCGTTTTGACCTGCCAAATAGCTAAATATAATCAATTAGCTAAAAAAATAGTTGATCTGCCATTAACCAAATAAGGCCTTTAACTAACAAATGGGATTTCAGTTTAAAAGTTAAATAACTTTTAACAAATAACTTAATAACTATTTTAATCTTTGATATTTATTTTAAATTAATTAATATTTATATAATCTTGATATTTAAATCTTATTAAAATAATATTTTATTTATTTATTTTAATTTATTATAAATTGGTATTTATCAAAAATTATATGAAGATTATACCTTTATTTTAAAAATAGAAATTTATTTTATTTTATTAAATAGTTGTAATATTATTAAAATTTTGGTGCATATAACAAATAATTAAACATGTCTTATTGTATGTAATAAAATATAGGGAGCCTATGACCTAGATGTGTTACCTTAGATTGGAAATACAAAATAGATATGTTGATTTATATTCTATAACTAGTCAGTTGGTAATCTTTAAATCTACGTAATGGGGTTCACAGTTTAAAAAATAATTATTAAACACCTTATTCATAATTCAATCATAAACAATCATCACCAATGGTTTATAATTAAATTCACATGTAAACATAAATTATCACATATTTCTAAATTGTAAACTAATAGTTACCTCATATTAAACATTACTTATGAGAGAATTGTAAGAAGAATTTTCTTGGGTTTACAAATCATTAGAGTCTTTTCATCCTTCTCATTTCTCTCACTTAACTCAACAATTGTATCTTATGAAAGTCTTTAGTAGCTAAATTTTCCACATCCTACAGCATCTTCTAGACTTTCTTGGAGATAATAAGGTTATATTCATCATGATAAAATGCATAAATTCCTTAATTATACTCAATTCAATAACTACTATCTCTATTACATACCATTTGCTCTTTCTTTTCCAATAGCCTTACAAACTAAGGTAATCAACGTATTTTAGGAACCCAAATAAGTTTGTTTCTTTGGTTGTTAGGTTCTTTCTTATTTTCAACCCACACTTTTAGGGGTTTTGTTGGTTCCTAAAATAAGTTTGTTTCTTTGGTTATTAGGTTCTTTCTTATTTTCAACCTACACTTTTAGGGGTTTTGTTGACATTCTTTGTTTAAGACAATAAAATATATCAATATGTCTATACTTACCACAAAAGTGCTATATGTATATGTCTATGAGTAATGATGATACATTTATGCATTTCTATATGTATATGCATAATGAGGGTACAATTTCCTATAGGGTTTGCATGTTATCATAGAAATTATGCTTATTCTTCCCTTGATAGTATTTAAACTCTATATATAGGTTGTGAGCCATAAATAAAAGCATGATACTTGCTTTGAGGATTAGTCCTAATGGATGTGGAATGTGCATGCATATGCTTAGATTTGGGTGCTCCATATTCATTTGTTATATTAGACAATGGTTCTTCACTATGCAAATTTTTTCTTTTGACAAATATGGCTTTAAAATTGCATATACTTCCATAGTCATATCCTATTTTGTGCCTATGATTGGATTTTTTTAATGCTCCTAGCATGTTTTCTAGTTTTTCATTCCCTTAAGTAAATATGGACAAAGACATCTTGAAGGAATCTACCTTCTTTTTTTAATGTTTCATTCTCACGCCTTAATACATCAAAGTTATAGTTGTTTTTTATTCCTCTTAGTAGACATGGACAAAGAGTCCTTAAAGGAATCCACCTCCTTTTTAAATGTTTTGTTCTCACGCCTTAATACATCTAAGTCATAGTTGTTATCAATAATCAAATTTTTGGATGCTTCAATGATATGCAATTCATTTTTCATCTTTTTATTCTCACTTATACATGCATCCAACTCTTTCTGAACTTTTTAAGTTTGGAAGACTATTTCTTCCTTTTCTTATTCGTGATTTATAAACTTTCAGCTAATTCATCACAAGTCAAATCAATATCACTATCACATAATTTAGGGTTGGATGTTACCTCATCATCGTCCATAGCAGTAAAGCATATATGAGTTATCTCTTCTTTTGAATGCTCACTTTCAGATTCACTTGTGTTATCTCAAGTTAATGCTTTAAGTGCTTTCTATTTATCTTTCTTCTCTTTCTTATAGTTTCTGTCCTACTTCTCATTATTTTTCATTGTGACTTTATATTTCTTTTCGTCAAAATAATAAACACATTAGTAGTAATTATGTTTGTTATCATTAAAATATTAATCGGAACCTCCCTTAGTTTAACATATATGATGTATGAGACATAATAGCAATTCATAAATGTATGAATACTTGTATTTCATTATATTCATTAATGAATTTGTATAACAAAATCACATGTATTAAATGAAATATCGATTTAATTTTTTTGAAGTATTTAAATTTAATTGGAAATTAACCACTGTAAATATTGAAGTACTTCAATAAGATTGACGTGGTGAGAATTAAAATGTTTGGATTATCTATAAAGAATGATATTCTCCAGTGATTCTTTTTTTAAATATGGATTTGGGTTTTTCTCTTCCAGCCTTTGAAGTTGTAGAGCGTCCTTATGCTTTTGTAGTAGCAATCCCATCCCCATAATCCCATTTATAGATAGTGAAATGTGCTAACATTTTATAATTAACTATTATCTCATAAACTTTAATAGCAACATATAAGGATGTTTAGAGTGAGATAACACAATGCAAATATTTGTAAAAGGTGGAGTTAAAAAGTAGAGTACTTTAATGGAAATTTTCTACTCAATTTGTCAATGTACTCAATGTATAAGGCTCCTCGCTTTGTGGGGATCTGAAGAGGGTTATAATATACGTAACCTTCCCTTTGTATTTTTCCAAAAAAACTATTTATGTGACTTGAACCTATGATCTTATGGTCACAAAGAAGCAACTTTACCAGTTGCTCTAAGGCTCACCATCAATTTAACCTACTAAAATCATAAACAAGGACGACAATTGAAGGTATTTGCTATAGTATGATAATAGTTGTTATTAGAAGAAGAAATGACCATCTTGCGAATAAAAAATATGTTATATATATATATATATTCATTTTTTTAGTGTTTGATATTGAATATAGATTCAATATTATTAGACATAATAAGAAATATATTGCTTAGTAAAAGTAGTTAATCCAAGTTTATTAAAATGTTTTTTATATGTTAGCATAAGTTGGCAAGAATACAAAGTTAGGTAGCATAAACTATCATTTTATGTCATATTGGTTACATCAACATAATGAGAATCATAAAGTTATATACAAAGATATATGTATTCTTTTTATTATGAACCATATGAATCTTGTTAGAAGGTAGAGTGACCAGTCAACCTTTGGTAATGAAAGGTTGATTATGGTATTGAATAGTTTAATTAATTAATTATGTGTGTGTGTGTGTGTGTGGTGTATGAGGTGTAATAACAATTTATAAACAAGTACGAATACTTGTATTTCGTTATAGTTACTAATTACGTTGTATAATAGAATGGCATGCATTAAATGAAATATCGATTTAAGTTTTTGAAACGTTTGAGATATTTAAATTAAAGTAGAAATTAAGCACTATAAATGTTGAAACATTTTAATAAGATTGACGTAGTGAGAAATAAAATTTCTTGATTATTTGTAAAGAATGATATTCTCTAGTAAATATCTTCATATATGAAACTCATAATAGTATGGTTTTGTATAAGGAGGGTTGACAGTATGAGATATTATATGATTCAATATCTATTTCTTCTATAGTTATGCTTAGTATAACAACTTGCCTTTGTTAGTTAAAGTCAAATCAATTAGAAAGATTCCATATGAGATATGGAATAATAATACTTTAAAAGAATTGAAGTTAATGATTTTAAGTTGTGATGTTTAGTTGAAGTATATATTATCCAATAAGTTTATAACTAAATTAGATAGTACAAAGTTATAAAATATCCAAATGGTTTGGATATAATTTTATATATTCTATTGAATAATATGTTTGTTTCAATGAATACTTATAGGATAATCATTATCAAAGATAAGTAGTGAGAGTAAATGAAGTTTGAAAAAGTTCAAATCCCATTACAGTACATCCAAATGAAACTATTACTTTGTTGATACATTTAATGTATCATTTAAAGGTTACAAGATTTTGAAAGATTTACATTTATGATGAATTCAATGATTTTATTTTCAGAGATGATTTATGATTCATCATTTCTATTAAAAAAAAGGTTAGTATGACTATAATTATCCTTTTCAGAAGTAGTGCATAAAGACCTATTATTAATAGATAATAATAATTCAATTTTTCAAGTATTGAAGATGCCATAGTTTAAGAATAACTCTTATTAGATATGAAAAAGATAACAAATTAATTATGAGAATTAAATTTATAAAGATATATAGAAAAGTTGTGTCCTTATTATAATCTAAGTACATAGATAATGTACTAAACATGTATAATATTTGAGGTATTTAGTTGTGAAGTATTAAAGACATTTATTATTTTATATATGAGTTCAAGGTTATGTGGATATTAACTTTGTTTGACATAAGAAAGTCCTAATTAAGGTATAATTTACTTTAAATAATATTATTTTAAGTTAGAAAGGTTCCAATATAGCATCATTTGCTAATTAAGTTATAATACATTTTTCATTTAGTGGAAATGATTATTTAGATCAAGAAATTCTTTAATGAAATTGATTTAGTTCCTTACACTGTTGAAATGGTAATATACTATGGAACACTAAAGTCATTAGGCATATAAAAGGAGCTTAAGATCTCATCAATGATCGAATAATGTATTTTGATAGTTTCTCTTAATTATGATAATAACTGAGATAAAAGTTGTAAGATTTAGGCAAGTATTCACGAAAAAGAATCTTGTATAATTTTCTCAAGAAACGACTATTATGATAGTAGTATGATCATCACTTGGTGATATAATAAAAGATACTTAAGTGATTGACTTAGTGCAATTAGAAAATTGTTAGTCTGTGACATAATTAGTGATGACATTTTTTATCTTATGTTTATTTGTTTAATTAACTAACACATAAACTAAAATTCATAGGATAAATATTTTATGAATAAAATTATGATGAGATTTATATTGTCTTTATGTACTATCCTTAAATTAGTCCTAATTGTTGCTTTATCAAGATTGGACATTAACAGAGAGGATAAACTGGTATACTTTGTGTTTTTCCTCATAAAAGAAGAGTTGATCTCATATACTAAAGTATGGAGACACTTAAATAAACATGTGGGTGCTTACTAGAGAATAAGTTTACTAAACTAGCCAATTATTAAGATCTTGAATGGAGCACTACTTATTTGCCGTGCATTTCCTCATTATTATGGTTGTATAATTGATCCTTAAGCTTAAGACTACCAAGGTATCTTATATAGAATTATTATATTTTAATGTTATTTATAAGCTATTTTATTTAATAGTCGTTCAGTTAGTAGTTCTTGAAAATAATATGAACTATGTGAAAATAGATTAGCAGCGATTTAAGAAAACTTATGACTGAGTTTAATTGACATTTGAAAATTTTGTTTTCAAGTATTAATTACAAATCAATTAATTATTATCAAGATAAAAATGATTGAATTTAAATAAAATAGACATGTATTCCATGATCATGTCTAATTGGAATATTAAAAGGCAAAAGAATTGATTTATATATTATAACGATGCATAGACAAATGAAGTTAAATTATTTAGACATTTTTCATATTTGAATGGTTATGATATGTTACTAGATGTCAATCTTGTTCTATAATTATAAATTGTTTAATAAGAGAATTAAAGATAAGTCAAAAGAAGTTTTAATTTATCTAATTCTACTTATAAATTATAATTATAGTTTATAGGAGCCTAATATGTCACACATAATGACCAATTTAAAAGAAAAAATCAATTTAAATTAAGTTGGTCTTAATTGTAAATTTTAGGGATCAAATATGAGATATTTGATTTTTAAAAATAATTTATAATTATAATCAGAGTTATAATTTAATTAAAATTAGTAGTTTAATTTTAATTCAAAAACCTAATGTTTATAAATATAAAAAAAGAGGAGTTAGTATTGTATATGATGAGTAAAAGCAGCTCATCCAAGTTTATACAAACATTTTATATATGTTGGATAAATGGAGTCTTATGTTTAATATAAGTTGTAAAAATATAAAGTTAGATAACAGAGATTATCTTTTTATATCATATTAATTACATCAACATAACGAGAATCATATAGAAGGATATATTTATCCTTTTGATTATGAACCATATGAAACTTATAAATCCTTTTTAGTTAAAAAGTGATCATATCAATTATGACACTGACTTGTTAAATTTTACACATATGATGTATGAGACGCAATAACAATTTATAAAAATATAAATACTTATATTTCATTGTATTTATTGATGACTTTGTATAATAGAATCATACATGTTAAATGAAATATCAACTTAATGTTTTGAAAAGTTTGAAGTATTTAAATTTAAGTAGAAATTAAATCGTCACAAATATTGAAGCATTCAACACGATTGACGTAGTGAAAATTGTATTGATTATCTAACATTGATATTCTTTAGTGAATATCTTCATAACTAATTCTATAAATAGTATGATTTTGTATAAGGAGTCGTAGAATATAAGATATTATATGATTCAATATCTATTTCTTCTGTCGTTATGTAACATCTCATTTTTATACAAAGGGTTAGAACCCTAGATTTTTGTAAATAAGACATGACAATGAGAGATAAGAAAAATGCATTTTATACTCATGCATAACAATAGCATACACACACATATGAATATATTTTCATACACATTGTAATGACTATTTATGCACTCATTTGGCATTTTCTGGGTATAGATGATTTTTAACTGATTATGATGTGAATTGTCTTGAAAATTGATTTAGTGATTAAAATTAGTGATCTAGAATTTTTGGTGAAATCTGAGAAAAATGCTGAAAATTTGAGGAATTTTGGAATAGAAAAAATGCCAAGTGGTAAGATAATTGATTTATGATAGTAGAAATAAGTGTCAAATGGCAGTTGAAATAATCGACAAATGGTATCAGGATTTGTTGGGATTGTGATATTGAAACTTGGGAGACAATTGGATTAGAAATTAGGTGACAAATGGACTAGAGATTAAATGGTATTACAAGGTGTTAATTTGATTTTATGTGGTAAGCGTCATGACACCTACCAAGCAATTGTTACATTGATTTTTAAACCCACCCACATCATTTGCAATTAAAAGATCATCTTTGTTTTATCTCTCGCGATTGCCTTATGCTCTCTTCTTCTTCTTCATTTTCATTTTCTTCATTCACAACTATCTTACTCTCACCCTCATTATGATGGGTTCTTACTATTCTTCACTTTGTTTCTTCAAGATCTTTGCTATCTCTTCATCTTGTTACTAAAAACCTAACCTATTCCTCCTTGAAGAGTTGATGATCGTATAAGCTTGGAAAGCTAGGGTTAAGTGATATTTTAAAGATCTTGAAGTTATACAAGTATCATATTCTTCTTCATAATTTGTTGAATGAAACATGTATGATGATAGTTAGAGGTTAAATAATCATAAAATGGTGTTTTATATATATTGGAACGTGGGTAAAGAAATGAACACATTGATGCCTTGTTTTTTTTGTTTATGATGATCAATATTTCATAAGTTGTTGTAGAGATGAGTTTGAAATAAAAAGATCATTAAAAATGGTGTAGAAAAAAATGCAGAAAAATTTGATAGATAAATGGATGTCTCATGTTCTGTTTTCAATGTATATTAACGTGAATCTTTTTGGGTATTTTGGATATGAACTAAAATGAGACTAGAGCTAAGGAAAGGAAGTAATGTGGTGTCTTGAAATGAGAAGAATTAAGGTGATAGTTAGAAGTGAAATGAATATGAGATTAGAGTTGAGCATGTGTAAAAAGTTGGTAATGAATGTATATATATATGTAGATGTTCTATTTTTGGTGTTATGATCAAACATAGAACATAATTTGTTTGTGATTGAAATTAAGCTGAAATGGAAGTAGAAATGAGGAGGAAATAATGAGGATATAAGCTAGACATGATAAACTAAGCAAAAGAGATGAACTAGGATGAAAATGATGATGACGTATGTGGGAATATGTTAGATGGAGTGTTTTAATTAAATATGCATTTGTATTTTGGCCATATCTTTATCTATACTTATTCAAATGGGATGATTTTAATTTTCAATTAAACTAGAGACAGATGACTACAATTTTCATGAGGAAATTGAATTTTAATTATATATCTAAAAGTTTCAAATTTTGTCTTAAATTTGAGTATTGTGTACTGTCACGGTTTGGGAACAGTCTGTAGTATTTTAAGTATAACTTACAGAATACTGAACCAACTTGTATGAAATTGATGTCATTAGAAACTTAAGACATAGGGTAACATTTGTTTAGAAGAATGTATTGCCTAAATACCTTATTTTCCTTGTCAAATGCAAGATCATGACAGAGAGGAAGTTGCACGATTATGCATAAGTACGATCGTGACAGAGAAGGATTATTTGGTAGTTGAATTGTTTTGATTATGAAAATGCGAAATGATATACAAAATATGATTGACTGAAATGAATTAATTGTACTGCTATAAACTAGAAATGTGTAATAATGGATACAATGATATTTGTTCAATATGTGATATGACTTATCTGTAAATTGAATGTGAATTATGAATTATTCTATAATTGATATAAGTGAGCAGATCGATGATGGTTCACTCACTGAGTTTGCAAATCTCACCAAAATTGTATCTTGTCTTTCATGTTCATAAATGACCTAGCTAATCTAGTTGAAGTAGTCATTGCATTGGGACACAAGCTAGTGGTCAGGATCAGTTTACACCTGCATATGTCTTCAATGATTTTAGTATTTGAATTATATTCTGCAGCTACTATTCAATGTATTTTTAAATTTTGTAACATAATGACATTCATGACTGGATATGTTTTGTTGATGAAATCGTTTTAGATTTATTATTGATGTACTTATTATATGTTTACACTTGAAATGGGCCAAGATGATTATTGGTTTGCTGGGGATGTGTTGTTGCTTCAGACAATAATTTTATAATGAGTTGATGTGATTGTCCTAACATGCCGCTTTCTTAGGGCATGTGCTCAAATGTCCTTGGGATGTATGAGTGCGTGCTCGGTGGAAGTGGGATGTTACATGTTGGTATCAGAGCCCAGGCTTAGTGTCTTACATGTACCTTTTTTTTCAACATATGTGTCAAGTTACGTGCATGTTAGACATGTCATAGCAGGCAGTAGCAACTGATCCCCAGTCTGAATCGCATTTACATGAGTCACACGCATGAGCATTTGTTAAGAGTTTGAGTTAATAGAAATAGTGAGAAGAATGATGATCTGTCAAAATGTGAGAAAATGAAAGTTTATGGATATTTAGAAATGAGAAATAGTATATGATTAGATATGACAGATAAAGATTCAACGCATTTGTATTGGTGGATGTGTTATTGAATACGACATCAATATTGTACTGTGGTGATATATCCACAAATGTGATTTAGATGTGAGTGCATTGTCGTGGATTGTTTGAGGAAAATAAAGATACAAATAGAAATGA
>JAOQMP010000002.1:4973033-4985136 GCA_027563575.1 Erythroxylum pedicellare
ATAATATTTATATGCATAAATAATTTTTATTACAAAATAAAATATAGTTAAAATTAAAAGTACTTTTATTTTTATATTGCCAAACAATCTATTATATGAAGCTTTTTCAAAAAAGTTATTTTTTAAATGACACCCAAACAGTCAACTTGTTTCTTAGAAAAGCTTTTCTCAGAAAAGCTCTACTGACAAAAATTCTACTGATATAAGCCCATTCAAACAGGCACTTAGACAAAATTACACATTTAGTCTTCCTTCCTCCTTTAATTCTCACAATGGTATATAATATCATCAATTGATTTCATTATAGTTCATATTCACGTATAATTATTAATGTCCTTATTGAAATGCACAAATTACCAATTTACTCTTTTTTAATTAATTATCATTATATCCCTTACTATATTTAGATGTACTTAATTCTTTATGTTCACTTCTTAATACATCATAGACATGCTATAATGCTTCTAAAGTATATGTTTGGGCATTATATTTTTGTTACATCAAATTTATATTATTATGATTTCTTAAGATATGATTAAAGTAAAATGAAAATTATATATATCATAATATATTGGGAGATTAGTTTGTAATTTTATAAAATTTAAAAATTAGTTTATAATTTTTAAAAAACATTCAAAATAATACGTAGCATTGACTTGTACTGAAATTATGCCATATCAAAACTAAATTCAATATTAAATTTAGTACGGTATTGGTATTCTTAATTATCTTTATCCAAAAGATAGTCAAAATAAAATATAAAATGATATTAAAAATATGTTTTATAAAATACCGGAGTTTTTATCAATGTATTACTTGATTTTTATTTTATAAAAAATATTATTTATAAAATTTATTGATGATTAAAATTTTTTGATATTATAAAAATCTTCATGTCATCTTGATTGAAAACCCAAATTGAAAAGTAATCACAAACTCGTGAACTATAGAAGCATTTGAAGAAAGTGAAATTTAATCAATTAATAAATATCATAACCGAGATACGCGAAGAAGTAACGCTGATAAGCACCGACCACCGTCAACCACCGTCACAACATACAGAGAGAAAGAGTAGACTTTACAATATTCTATAAAAAGAATAAAAATGAAACCGCAATTATCTTGTTCCCTTGGCCTTCTTTATGCCAATAACAGCAACAATATTCCAAGGGAAAGAAAGGTTTGAAGACTTCATGAAAGCAGAAACCAGCCAGAGATTTCCTGAGCAGACCAAATGTATATCTCCTTGTGTTCTATATAAGAATATACCTACATGTAATGTAACGGTGGAGCTAGCCAATCTTATAATGGTAGTTCTTTCCTACCCTTAGTTTATTATATAATTTATGTTAATGGCCAAACTTCATAAGCTCTTTTTAAAAAACATTTGATTGGACAACTGGACTTAAGTTCAATTTTTTCTTAACTCAATTCGACCGAATTAAATTTATAAAAATTAAAAAGTATATAATATTTTAATAAAATAAATTCAATACATAAAAATATCCTCTTCCTTAACAATAATAATAGTAACAAGTTATGTTAATCTTATACTTTGGTACTTTAACGGGGATAATTTGACCAGCCATCCTCTTTATGTGAAAGCTTATAAGTAGGGATGACATTTAAGTTCAGACGTCGAAATTAACAATTACCCAAGTTGATTGAACTTTAAGATCTGATTGTTCAAATAATCGAGTCTCAAATTGGACTCAGACTACCTAACCCCGACATCAATAAAGAAAACAATGTCATTTTGTCCGAGCCTTAAGCCAGTCTGCAGTCCAACAAATTTAAAAAAAGCACTGCCAGTTTTTGCAAAAAACCAAACGACGTCTTTCATTTTCATTTTAAAAAACAAAATCAAATTAAGTCAAACTGGGCCTTTTACCTGACTTAACTCAGCGCATTGTCAAATCTGACCTCATTTGAAACCATCAAGGTTAAATTTCAACTTAAGTTTAGGGTAAACCTAAATAATTCAACCAGACTTGAGGACAAAACGATTTTAGTCCCCAACCCAAAATTGACTGGATTTTGTACTAGACTCAGGCAGGGCTAGAGCAAGTCACAAGTGCCCTGAGTTTGAACCGACTTAACTCGGCCCATTGTAATCCCCGCTTGTATGGAAAATTGGAAATGCTGATAAATTTACTAAGCTTTATTTGGTCAAACGTCGAGACGTTTCAAATAATACATAATGTGAAAATGATTCCCCCGATTCTATCTGAACCAACTCATCAAGTAGTTGGAATGCAGGCAATAGCTTTCTTTCTCTGCAAACCATTTCTAGTGAAAAAGCCCAGGTATCTGGTTCTGGCATGAAACCTATTTCCAACAATCTAAACAAAGCCATAATTGCATCGTCTACGATTCCAGCTCTACAGAGCCGAACCAAAAGGTCATTTGAAGTAGCATGGTGGGGCCAAAAGCCTCTTCCAAGCATCAAACATAGAAGTGCTATAGCCTTCTCCAACTCACCTTTTTGACACAAGAAATTCAACACAATTCTGTAGCTTGCTGAGTTTAGATAAACACCCTGATTAGGTAACTTCGCAACCATTTCAAGGGCCTCCTCAAACCTTTCTTCTCTGCATAACCCACCGAGAACAACATTGAAAGTAACAAGATCAGCTCTGCAATTAGCTTCTTTCATCTCTTTAAGCAGCTTCATTGCTTCGTCAATTTTGCCTGCTCTACAGTAGCCATTTATCAGTGCAGTGTAGCCAACAGTATCAGGTCTCAAATCAATGCTTTTCAATTCATCAAAAATTTGTTTGGCATCCTCCAACCTTCCTTCCCTACAAAATCCATTCATTAGAGCCGTGTAATTAAACAGATTGGGTTCACATCCATTAGTTTTCATGAAATCCATTATCCTCCTAGCCCCATTGACTTTCCCACCACGGCAAAAGCCATCAATCAAAATGTTATACGTGAGAACATCAGGCAAGATCTGATCTTTTGATACCATTTCCTCAAATAAATCCATTGCTTCCTTGAGTCTTCCACTTTCACAAAGACCAGCCAACAGCGTTGAGTAGGTAATCAAATTAGGATAAGAAATCTGAGATTTTTTCATCTCCTTCACAACCTCAGTGGCAGATTCAACATCCCCACTTTTGCAATGATGCTTAACTAAGATGTTGAAAATGCAGGTGTTTGGTTTCAATTTGAGATGCCTATTCGTGCACAACAAGAAATCAAGGGCCAAATCAACCTTCTTTGATTCAACCAAAAGATTAAGACATGTGCTGATAGCTTTAAGAGAGGGCTTCTCACGAGTAATTGGTTGAATCTTATGAAACATCTCAAGCACTTTGTCATGCAGACGGGACTTTGAAAAATGTTGCATGAGAGTAAGAAATATGCTTTCATGGAATTTACAAGTTTCGAATGTCATTTGATGAAGCAATGCATCGACAGCCTTGAACTTCTTGGCCTGAGC
The DNA here is from genome assembly GCA_027563575.1 of Erythroxylum pedicellare. NCBI lineage: Eukaryota > Viridiplantae > Streptophyta > Magnoliopsida > Malpighiales > Erythroxylaceae > Erythroxylum > Erythroxylum pedicellare. The sequence continues at coordinate 4,976,482 of JAOQMP010000002.1, forward strand.
AAGCTTATGAAGCATAATCGAATACGTGGCATGGTTGTGATTAAAACCCTTTTGCTCCCCTACTCTGTTGAATATCTGTAAGGCATGCTGTAGATCCTTCTCTCGTTTTATCAAGTTTATGGCAGACTCATGCGTGATAAATTTGGTTTTCCTTTGAGTTTCAACTGAGATTTTGGGTGGCTCATTCAATTCTCTAGAAGTTGCTTTTGAAAGCTGAAGCAGAGAAGACCGTGGAGATGAAGCTGATGTGGTTGAAAAGGATGCACAGAATGAGGGATACTGGTGGTGAAAGCCTCTTGCAGAACTCATGGAAAATAAACCATTTATGTCTAACTTCATCAACTGGAAATAACAGAAACCTGCTAATTTTATCAGTAACAAAAATGTCACACAATTCGAGCAGAGCAGACCAAACTAATGAGTCACCAACTTTCCGTACAAAAAGCTATATTAAGTTATTAACTGGAAAATAAATAAAGCAACGACTAACTCTTAAAAATAAGAAATAAGAACTAACAAAAGAACACACCAAACCATAAAACTTAAGGGACATAAGCTCCAGCCAAGATCAGTCTTTTATGCAGAAAGACAATTAGATAACTCATATAGATACTAACATCACAACATTCAAGTAAACAAACTGCAATGATAAGTATCCGGATTAATTCACCAACGATGAATCTAACCCTCTGGTCACTGAAATGACAAGTCTCTATGCTTCTTGGTTAATTAAAATATGAGAGATTCAGACAAAACATAGTCAAGTGGCAACAGTGAACGTGAAAAGAGGTACATTTTCAACATTCTTACTTGCATACTTCTGGCATCAATCATTATAAATAAGAACCTACTGCACAAACAGTATCGAATCGAAATAAGTGAGAAAATCAGAACAAACGTGGAGGACACTAATAAACCCAGAAGCAACACAAAAAAGGAATCTGAGGACAAACTAGGAAAAAAATCTGATTGAATGACCAGTTACAATTAAAATTTGAAAACTCGAAACAAGCTGAAACCTCAGAACGCTTACTTCAAGGAAAGCTCTTGTCAAATGGAAAGAAATAACACTCGTTCACCAAGTTTACTCCTTGTCTTCTTCATAAATTATAGAGATTCCTCAGACCTTGAGGTGTGCTTCGTTGCTGATGAAGACTCCGGTCTCCAGCAGAGGAACGGCTTAAAGCACCATTTTCTCATTGCTACGACAAGGCGCACCGTTTCGAGGTCTTATCACCGGAATATTGGTTTGAACAGAGACCAGAGTCTATAATATTGGGCTTGGAGTTTCGGGTTATGGGTCGTATGATGGTCCAAAATACACTGTCTTAATGATTAAAATTACTTGTATAGCCCTCATCAGAAACAAAATTTTCATGTGTACCCCCTTAAGAAAACAAATAACGATGACGTGGAGATCAGACTGGGAGGAAAAAGGCCCAAACAGACAAAAACAACTCTCACTCGCTCGCCCTTTCGTATCTTCTCTCAGACCAAACGTGACTGAGAAAAGAAAAGAAAATAAAAAATGGCGTCAACTGTAGCAATCCCCGACAATCTCACCAGAGAACAGTACGTGTACTTAGCAAAGCTGGCCGAACAAGCCGAGCGATACGAAGAGATGGTTCAGATCATGCAGAAGCTGGTCGTGGGCTCCACTCCTGCTGCCGAACTCACCGTCGAAGAGCGCAACCTCCTCTCCGTCGCGTATAAGAACGTCATCGGCTCTCTTAGGGCGGCTTGGAGGATCGTGTCGTCGATCGAGCAGAAAGAAGAAGGTAGAAAGAACGAAGAGCATGTCACTCCGGTCAAGGAGTACAGATCTAAGATCGAGAGCGAGTTGTCGGAGGTTTGCGCGAGCATACTCAAGTTGTTGGATGCCAATCTGATACCGTCGGCTACAGTGGGTGAGTCGAATGTGTTTTATTTGAAGATGAAAGGTGATTATCATCGGTATATGGCCGAGTTTAAGGTTGGCGATGAGAAAAAAGCTGCTGCTGAAGACACCATGTTGGCTTATAAGGCCGCTCAGGTAAGTATTTTAACTCTGTTTGGTTTGATCTTGTTATTGATGGAATTGGGGATTTTCAGTGAAAGATCTAATTTTTAGGGTCAACTTGAGGAATGAATTGAATTATGAGCCTGGTTGAATAGGTTAGGCCCAGGTTTGTTCTCTGTATTGATTAATTGGGAATCGTAATTTTTGAATTGGTATTGGCTAATAGGTGATGTTGAGTAAGACTTTGATTCTATTGGTAACCGCAAATGCTGTGTTCCACTTTTTTCGTTATTTTATCTCTAATATCTTCTGTTTGTTATGTTTTTGCAATCTTGAAGGACGTTGCCGGGGCAGAGCTTGCACCAACTCATCCCATAAAATTGGGATTGGCTCTCAACTTCTCTGTGTTCTACTATGAGATTCTCAATCAATCTGACAAGGCTTGCAGTATGGCTAAGGAAGTATGCTTTGTTTATAGCTTCTTCGTGTTTACCTCCTCATTTGTGTCCAAATTGTTTCTTATTGTGTTTTCTTGTCCTTTCCTATTCATTTCAAGAAAATCAAATTGTTCCTAGATTCAGATCTGGTTTTTAGTGTTAACTGTTAATAGTGAATTAGTTTCAAAATGCAAGGTCCTTTAACAGTTACTGATTTCTCCATCTCCATGTGCTTAGGGAATCTTGCTTCATGCTTGAATTTCATAAATGCATATGATTAGTCAATACATGGGATGTCTTTGCGAAGTTTTCTTCTAAGATTATGTCATATCAACAGAATTTCAGATTAGAAGTTTGGCCGGGTTGATTATTTCCTTGAAGATGAATTGCTGCCGGCCGATCCTTACTTTTGAATTGAGCACATGAAATTTAGGACTGCTGTAGAATTCCATACGTGAGAGTTGCTCAGGTGCAGAATATGCTGCTTTGCATACGGATATTAAAAATGACTGATTTTGAGGTTTGAATATTTGTAACAGTCTAGATGCTCCTTTCTGGAGTTGCACTTCTTGTTGTTGTTGTTGTACACCCACCTTGAGCTATCATGTTATTTGGGATTGATCAATCTTTTATACAGGCATTTGAAGATGTCATTTTGGATTGATCAATCTTTTGTACAGGCATTTGAGGAAGCCATTGCAGAGCTCGACGCTTTGGGACCAGACTCTTACAAGGACAGCACCCTAATCATGCAATTACTGAGGGATAACCTTACTCTTTGGACTTCTGATGTTCAGGTTATTCGATATCTCTCTAATATTTGGTCAAAGGATGATGTTTGCCAGAAATTTCAGGTTAGAACCTTTATTTGTCTAACCTTACCTCCTTGCATTCTTGCAGGACCAGTTAGATGAGCCATAGAAAGCATGATAACCTTGACAGGCCATAGACATTTGGAGGAGGTGGACTTGGAACGTAGTTTCTTGGTCCTGACTAAAAATATGTTAATTTAAAGAACTGGAATCAATGCATGTTTTGCTGTTTGGACTAAGATTGCTTTTTTAATTTGAAGTGTACTGAAAAGGTTAGCATTCCATGTGGTTTAGAATGCCTTCCAATTTTTTTAGCAAATGTGATATCTTTTGTTTATGCCCTCGTAGACTCAATAGACTGCTAGATATCATCAGAGTTATGAAGTGCAGGACTGAAGACAGTTTATTAAATCATAAAACAGTAAGAGAAGGTAGAGGCCAGTTCAGTGCTTTTCGAAAAATTTGGGTCCATGGTTTCTTGTAATATATGTAACACGTTTCTGATCATTTTATTATGGTATCTTAGTACATCATGGATATTAATTCTTAATCCATGAGCTCCAAGGAAAGAAAACAGCTTAATTAGGATCTTTTACAGTTTTACCTTTACTTATTATCATGTGTTCGGATTTTCATATTAAATTATATTATCTTACCAAGACTTGACCTAATTTAGAACCATAGCTGGACTTGAATTTTTATTCATATTGTGACAATCGTTTAGCTATGTTGATTTGGTATAACTTTATATTATCTTACCAAGCAAACCTAATTTCGATTTATCATAACTTCATATTTTCTTATTAAGCATTACCTTATTTACCTAATTAAGAAATTTAGCTGGACTTGAATTTTTGAGCCCGGCCTAATCTTTGTGCTTATAGTTCGAGTTAGAAGATGTCATTTTAATATAACCGACTTGATATCGTTAATTTGGCCCAATTCACTAAAATATCGTTACTTTGGCATAATTCACTAAAATGTCGTTTTGTTGAATAATCACCGTCGCTGACCCCAACCTCCAAACCCGATGATTACCGAAATCCAATCAACCCCAATCTAACCCATTGAATTTGGATAAAACCAGCTAAGATCCATTTTGCTGACCCTATTTCTGACAATAGGAAAGCATGGTTTCATGAGCAACTCATATTAAGAATTGAAACCACAGCCAATTATGGTGGACATAATTAGCTATTGCCAAGTCAGAGATGACTAAGAGCACATGCAAGGGCTCTACGAGGCTGAAGGGCAGCGGAAAGTACTACGATAAACCCAGAATCGACAAACCTTTTATTTGGAAGGAGGAAGAACCTTACAAAGAAGTGCTTAGTAAACACACAACCATCATTATCTTCTATTTAAAGAGACATTCACTCATATTCACTTACAGTAAGCTAAAGCCAGATTACAGGCATGGACATGCCAGTTTCACCTATATATAACATGACGATGATAAAGAAGCCATCCGCATACGCCAACTCAAGTACCAATATCGATGATTTTGTCCTCAAATTTTCGCAACTTGATTATGCAGTCACTCCCTTGTGCTACTTTTGAGCCATTCCAGATATGGAATGCTGCCCCCAGTAATGGGCAAAGAAATAACTTCTGGTACACTGAACAGAAAAACAGGAAACATAAATGGAACTTGGCAAATGACTTCTGATTCAATGAGCAAAAAACAGGAAATATAAATGGAACATGGTAAATTCAAGAGCATATACACTATTAGGCATGATGACAATGAGTTAAATTGCTCAAATCCTACAGACAATTTTGATAACCGTTTTCACCCTTCGCAATCAGAGCATCAAACTTTCAAAAAGAAAAACTAAACTGAATTCACGAAATGCAAATCAGCATGCTATTAGTGCTTACTCGTATTCGTGATTTGCCTTTACATGTTCGGTCAGTGCTTCCAACAGAGATTGCCTAGTCTTGATTATGAGTAGTTCCTCGGAATCTGTCTGGATCTGCAACAACCCAGAGACAGAAGTAACTTACCCGGTTAAGAGTTTTGGTGAACTAACAATTATGATTACAAGATTCAAGATTCCTTTGCATGCATTCTTCAAAATTATTATATAGGATTTCAAATAATCTGGAGAGGAATCAAACCTCTCCTTGCCACTGGTACACTGATAGAATACCTGCATAGAAGAAACATGAAAGTCTCATCAGCAGTTAAGATTTTGCGCATGCATTGCAGATCTGGAAAAGAAAAACTACAAAGATTACATTGCAAGAGAGAGTGGAGGTGTGACAGTAAATAACTAAAATCTACCTGTAAAACAAATGACCAAAGCTGCATTGCAAGAGCTATACACACATCAATGATGAAAATTTTCATGGTGAATTTGATTAGCGGAAAGAATATCAATTTCTGGACCAGTAAAAACTATCAATAAACACCTGTGTTCTGTATGTTTTGAGAGCACAATTATCTCCAGATGAGCCACTTTTTCCTTCATTTTGTTTATATCAAACAATCTTCATTCATTCACTCCTTCTTCAATTTCTGTTACAAAATTCACATTATCCACACTTAGAGCTTATTTTCTGGTTATCAACTTAATAGATTAGGTCATCTCATCTATCAAATAGTTGCATTATGCTATGTGAAAGTAATTGTCTGTCGGGTAATTTCAAGTTCTCTAACACATTCCACATACTGACATACTGGGTCAAAGAAGATATACAGTTCCAAGTATTGAAAAACCCTAAAACTTGAATCGGAATTGATTATAGTTATTAAATCCTAAAAGTTCCTTTTGTCAAGATAGTCTTCAGCCCAACCAACCACACTAAAAAGCACATCCACACAAAAGAAGTTACTCACTATCAGACAGCACAATAACATAAACCTCAGAATTACATCAAGGTTAAGTAGAATGTAGATATGTATAAATGAACGAATATGATGTCGAGAGTTGGTTATCCTAAATGGGCTTCCAGTCATGATAGTACCCAGCCTAACAACATAACACAAGAGCACATCCAACTGAATAAATTACTCCACTCTTGCAATTTCTATATCTCCCGCATGGTCAGAGAAATGAAGGTCCTACAATCCTATCTATCGCAGAGACATCATCTCCCCTGTCAGCAAGCTAGTGGCGATGATACCTTATTAAGCATCCCTTATATATAAAAAAACAAGAAGATGGCAACAAACAAGGAAGAGACTTTATACAAAATGATTTGCAATCTAAACTGTTAACATGACTAATGAAACGGTATAAAACACATGCCTGGCACTATATTTACACATGCTGCTAATTTCTCTTTGACTATGCTATCTGCCAACTTTTTCCCTGCACGTATTTGAAGATGAAGAGACAAATATATGAAACTGTAAGCTTCAATACATTAAATCATTCAAAATGAAATGCACATCAAAATCCAAAACTTAAACAAAAATAAAAAGAATATACCTCAACTACGCAGGAAAAAAAAAGTCGAAATAACAGAAAAAAAAGAAAGAATTTGGAAGTTAGGTCCAGAAAAGTGAAGTAGTAGAATGATTACGGCTGTGTTCAAATAAAAATCCCTCTTAAGGCACAAAAGTTTGAAGCAAAAGGAACAAGGGTGCCCCTCTTTCTCTAGCATATCGTTATTAGTAAGAAAACCCCTCAATCAAAACATGTAAATTTGACAAAGTGATCAAATTAAAGTTGTTTCAATCCTAAACAAAACAAAATTAATAAAGGTGTGCAAAATTATCCAAAAACAACTACTTGTTAAAAGAACAAGAATCGATTCCACAACAGACGGAGACATAGACACGAACCAGCTTCTCTGTTAGGGACAGTGACATAGACAACAATACTATGCACAGTGTTGCCTTCCATTCTGACAGCCTCAGCTCGAGCTTGCGTATTATATTGCCTTTTCCTAGAATCACAAATGTTACTCAATCAGCAAATTAAATAAGAATAAGAAGTGAAGAAGACCACAAGATTAGAGAGAGAGAATTTTGTTTACTTGAAGAGACGGAGAGAGAGAGAGGAACCCGTGGTGTGCAAAGAAGAGGGGAGAGTAGAAAGGCCTACGCTCAGCAGGCAAAACGCTCCGATTAATGGCACACGTCGTCGTATCGTTCTCGATGAGAGTGACGCTAACGGTGGTCTTGAGCAAAGTCTCACTGCCAATGCCATTTTATGAGGCCGTTCGTTCGTTGCTTCGTGTCTACTTTATTCTTTTTAACTCCTGACAAGGCAAGCTTTTGAGTTCTATGTCAACCGTCTTGATTCTGCCACGTGGACGCTCTCGATCCTATGATCTTAGACTCTGTAAAAGGTCGTCAAAAAAATATTTTGGGCTTTCATACTGGACCAATGTCGGGTCGGGTTTAATCATTAATTGGATAAAATTTTGTCAACCGCCATGGATTACTCATCCAATTTGTGGTTTCTAGCTGTTGGACTGTAACCTAACCAACTACAAGGTTGTTGGCTTGAAAAAACAATTAACTACATATCCAATAATTAGTAATTTGATTAATTATTTTAAATAAGAAATAATGATGATCATTAATCAAACTTACCAACTCATCGTAAAAAAATCGTATAATGTTAAGATGCTCAAAACTAGGGATTTAGGAGTTTTGGCCCGTTTGGATCTTTAGTGAACTCAAATTTTATTTTGTTTTTAAATCTCTAACAACTAGCTTCTATTTTCTCCAATGTTAATGTGAAATTCATATGATAAGCATCATGTTGCTGTTTTTCATGATTTCATACTATCATGTTATTTCATTCTTAAGAGTGAGAATAAAGAGTATTTCACAATTGTTTAACATGTCCTCCTTTAATTGAGTTTTGTTTTTTCTTTAGCCAAATACTACACTCTTGTCCCCATCTTTGAGCTAAAAATACGCTCTTTTTTCAAGTCTTCATGTGTTGAAATACCCTCCCATAAAATAGTTGTTAAGCTTATTAAGAGCGTTGTAGGTGAACCATAAGGATTGCTACTTTCACAAGTTAGCAACTCTTTCGACCTTAGTGCATTGTGATGAGATCGATCTACTTCATCCATTCCAACCACGACGAGTTGGAAAAGAAGGAGAAATCATAGTGGATCTCCATAAGAGAGGTAAAACATCAAGCATACAAGGAGTTATTCCGCTATGTGTCAAGTTAGTATATCATTCTACTCTTCTTAGGGGGCGGTTGGTTCGTATAAGAGAATGGTAATAAGAATGAGAATGAATATAGTGAAAAATAGGAATGGATATTATCATTATAATTATGATGGTTGGTTAAGATAAATAAATGATTATTATTACCATTGATAGTAGTTGGTTTGTAAAAAAAATTGTGATTAATTAATTAAAATAGTGTAATTAATTAATTACAACATTTTAATTAATAAATGAATTATATTTTAATTACTTATATTGTAA
>JAOQMP010000002.1:4989776-5017924 GCA_027563575.1 Erythroxylum pedicellare
TCTAGACTTTAATGGTCTGAGGAGATTGATATTCGGGAATGTACTAGAAGTGTTCTATTGCATATGAATTCTGAATGCTATCTGTATATTCAACGAAAGTTAAATGCTGGACTTAGGTTCGATGACTATGAGATTTTAACTGTGCATCATTAATGACTGCTATACATGATATATTCTGTATTTGATGCATTTCATAAAATACATACTCAGATAAAGGCGTTGTGATCAGAGAAGCTAGTCTGAAAGAGCTTTAAGCTCATTATTCTGCACATAGAGCTTTGCTCTGTGATTTCTGATTCTGACTGAGCCCAATGAGCCAGTATCTCTATCTGTATCTATATCTGAAAGGCACTCAATCACAATAATAATAACGAATTTAGAGTCTCATATGCATCTATATTTGTATATATCTGTTTTGAATTTGCAATGATAACATGATGTGTCATGACAATGTGAGTATTTGTATTATTCATGTTCTGGTATTTGAAAACTGTGATATTGTGTATTTGACTTGGGTGAAATCATCAATGATGGTTCACTAATTGAGTTCACAAAATTCATAAAAAAATTGTAAGGTGGCTTTTCAGGTACAAGACAGGAGATCTAGTTTCTTAGACTGGACTAAAAGAACCTTTTGGATTAAGTTATGACTCAAAGGTCTGTCAGCTGACATTAAAAGAGTTGTAACTTATATTTTTCTAGTTTCTTGTCTTGAACTTGTATAAGGATTGTAAATATTTGTTCAATGAATACATTGTGAGTTTTTGACAATGAATGCAAGGAATGTTGCTAAATTTGGTGACTCTTAATTATATTAGATGATGCCATGAGTAAGTTGGATATGTGATTGCTCTAGCATACCATTATTATAGGATATATGCTTGAATATTTTTTGAATTTTTGGGTATATACTCTATGGTAGTGGGATGCTTCATTATTGCTCTAAATAGAATGTACATCTTGGTATTATAGTTATTGCTTACTGCATTTATGAATAACATTGTATAGCTAATGCCAAAAGAAGTGAATTAGAGAAGGAAGATGGCTTTGTCTTTGCTGCCAATGGTATAGGCGAAGCATTCGAGAAGAAAGTAAACGATATTGGAAGATCCTAGGAAGATTCAAAGAGTTGGATGGATGATGTGGATTTTGTACCGGGAAGAAAACCCTAACTCACAGTCGGAGTCACAACATTTCCCAGTTTTCATTTGAAGTATGAAGTTGGAGGACTCGGTAGATTGAAAAAGATTGAACAAATCTCCGTTGATGGTACAATATTTTTTCCTTTAGGTGCATCTTTGGACAAAGAAGGTGACCTTGAAATTAGGCTATCACTCCCTATTCTCAAAATGGAAGCTTTGGCTCACTTTTACAACGAAGGATCAAACTCAACGAATAAGGTACGAATGCATGGAATTTGTGATGATTCTGATGGACATAGGCCAGACCGAGAGTAAATATCAACTAATTCATTCCAATCAATAGAATGGTACCTACACCATTTGTTGTTAGGCTGTTAGCTAATTCAACTGACCAACGAATTGGTATTTGCCCAATCTAATGTCGGGTAACTAATTATAGTTAACGAGATGTTACGTACCCTATGATGGCAAGGACTATATACTACTTCACTTCAGCTAATGCATTAGTACTTATCGTAATCTAGCACTTGTGTATATGTTCCAACCATTCACATTCATCACCACACATCGAACACTAGCACAACATCTGCCTTTTTAGGATCTTAAATCATATAATTCGATAATTCAACACACTCGATATACATATGAGGTATCCAAATTTAAAAGTGTGTCCAAAAATAAAATTTCATGGTGATTATAGGGATTCATCGACACCGTAAATCATAAGCTATATATCTATCAATCTCTATGTATTAATAAATTAGGTAAAACTTATATAATTTACATAAACTCAATCCTCAAATTATTAATTTTTATAAAAATATAATTACATCGAATATACCAAGTTAGGTTTTCCACCATTTTATATAATAAGGCACTTTATATGCTTAAATAACAAAAAACAAAACTTAAAAAGCACCAAATGACATATACTACCAACTATTGTACAAATGGTGGCTTAAATTCCATTTTTATGTACTTTAAAACTATCCAACCGTTGTCCGTGAAAACTAATGATGTATATAATTACCTTCCTTTTCCTTTTATTTTACCTCTCAAATCCTTCTACTTGTTATTATTTCATTTTTTACAATTCATTTCTCGTAAAAATGAGAACTATTATTGTCAAAACTGATTTTAAAAATATTTTTTGAACATACTAATTGATTAATGTGAGATACTATCCATCAAATGTTTCTTAATGCATACACCAATCTACTATAAGGTATAATAGTCAACCAATAATCTCGAATTAGCTATAAGTGTGTTCTTATGATTTTTAGAAAATCTCTTTTCTTCTTATATCACCTCAACCCGAACCATGGTTAGTAATGATAACAAACTAAATCAACATAAATTTTCATCAAAATTTTCCTTTTTCCTTTAGTGTGATAATAATAATTAATTAATTACACACCTTCTAAGTATTCAATATTAATATCCAACTTAATTAGCAAGCATTAAAAATATTCTTAAGGTGTTAAATTCTATGAGATCTTAAATATCTTAAACTTAAATTTGGGGGTCTTACATACAGTATATGAAAGGACATCAATTTGGCTTATATTCAAGTCCAATTCGACTCAAAGTCAATAGATAAAGCTTGAATTAACTAAGTTTCAAGTTAAACTCAAACTATAAATTTTTTAAAACAAATTAGGTTTCAAATTGAGAATATTCTCAAGCTTTACAATTCAATTTGGCTCTAGAACTAACTAATTTAAAGTAATAAAACAACATAATTTAAAAAAAACTTATTCATTCTTCCAACAACTACCTTTTGTTTCTCCCTTCCGTCGTCATAAGCCCTTAATTAACTTATAAATGTATTCACAACATGTTAGTTATTTATTATTTTTCATTCTAGATAATAAAAAAGATGAACAATAATATAGTGACCGAAAATAAAATCAGATGCTACTTGGATTATAAGTCTCTTATCATCAGGAAATTTTGATGTGAATGATAATAAATATTAGGAATACAAAGCAGTCATGATTATTGCAAGGTCTTTGTTTTGCTCTAGTGATCTGAATTTAGACTTGAAGTCTTTTAGATAAGGTGAGGTCATTTAACTCGATATTAAAATTAGGGGCTATAGTAAGAATGATGCTTTCATTATTGAGAGTTGTTAACAAAAAGTCGAGAAATGCATTTTGGTAAGTCGTGTAGATAGTACCAAGAAAGATGTCTTAATAGTAGTTGGAATTCTTTTTCTTCCATGGAGAGTAAGAACAAGTCGAATGGCTTTAACATAGAGATGAATATGATTTAGGTCTCTCTAAAGAGAGATGAGTTCTTTTGAATCTCTAATTTGACATATTTTTTTTGCTATTGTGGCCTTTTAAGTCACATTGTTCTAAATGAAAACTTTAGATGATCTCTTTTATCTTTGGATGATTTGTAATAAAGATGGTTCGAATAATTTTATCGATAGAACGTGAAATTTTCCTTCAGTAAGCTACATTAGCGATGGAATTTACCTGCCAAATAAGTTGGAGGAATGGTCGTAGGTAATAATTAGTGACAGAGTACGGATTTTCCGTCGTTAATTTACTGACGGATAATTTCTATTTCATCCTTATATTTAGTAATGGTAATTTCTGTACTATCGGTAAATTTAGCTATGGAAGATTTTTTTCGATCGGTAAATTTACAACTAATTCTACCGACGAGGATTAGTTGTCTGTCGATAAATTTGCTGCATTTTACCGATATATTTTAATCTTTCGTTGATAAGCTCACTGTATTTTATCAACTAATTTTGTTTTTTCATTTACTGATATTCGTTTTTTAATATTTTCTCTTAATTTAATTTTATTTGATAATCTTATGATTAATATATAATTTATACAGTTATCAGTTATCTGTTGATAATATTTTGATTTATTTCTATATTTAATTTGTTAAAACAGAAAGTTGATTGATGATATAAAGTAAAAATTATTTTAATTGATAATAAAAAATAATTATATACAACAATAAGTATTTAATTCATACAAAATAACAACTAAGTTATTCATTTGGTGAATGCGGATGCTCTGAATGTTGCAATGAGGTATTGTTCTTTCCCTTTCCCTTCAACTCATCAATCTCATTACAGAGCTGGGTTATGTACTCCATTAACTCTTGCAACTGAGTTGCCAATACCTGTATTGTGCTTCGAAGCTTATGAACTTCATTGGCTGTGGACTGCTTACTAGATGGAGAGGATTGCGAATAACATGTGTTCGTAAAAGAACTTAAGTCGAAGATCTTTCTACGACGGTCCCCATCACCTATTGTATGAAGATAGGTTTGACTTTCATTAACATCTTCACACCGCTGAGATTGTCGTTGAATGCTTTCTTGTATTTGGTCATATCAAAAGGCAATGGTATGTCAATAAATGATAATTATTAAGCAATAATACTAAAGCATAAATTTTACATACATTTAGTTCTCTACATCTGGTGTTGACGAAGTTTACACAATCATGCTTCTTAGTATGAGTGTGTAAAAAGGGCTGAAGGAGTGTGGACTTCTTGCCCATATACTTTTCCTGCATCAGAATAAAATGATATATGTGAACTACAATTTAAAAAAATCTCAGTATAATTTCCTCTATTTGTATTATATTTACCCCATGTTGAACAAAGAAAGTAACTCAACAATACAGTAATATATAGCACTAGACATTTCTAACATTATCATTCTCCATAATACACATATTTTCATTATAAAATTCACACATCAAATTAAATTGAATACATCAAAGTAAAAAAAAAAAACAGAATATAAGTGTAAAGTGTAGATGCTTATAAGCTTCTATACATGCTTAAGGTGGGTAATAGATCCTTCAGTGTGTATGGGAAGACTCTCTCCCCTCGATCCCCACGTCTATTGGTAGAATTACGCTTTGAAATGGACATTGCCTTGTGTAATATCCAATATTGCTGCTAACGACTCCATATTTCTTCAGAAATATAAGGAGATCGTGCATCATTATTATGTATCGCATCAATAAAGTCTCTATAATATGTACGAGTTCGTCTCTCTCATACTCTACAAATAACCTCGTCAAATTCATAATCTCAAAAAAATCATTTCTAAAAAAAAGAAAAACATACCATAAGTACTTATAACCTACAATACTTATCTAATTAATTTATAAAAATTAATTACAAATTTTTTTTTATACCTCAAACCCTTTATAATTTTTTTTGTCGCTTGAGAGATATTCTTTCATATATAACTCTCAAGATCAATCTTCTCCTTGAACTTGAATGTCATGTTTCTTGAGTACAATCCGGACATAATCAACTTAATATAAAAATAATTTTATATCAATTTTAAATTTAAACCTATAACTTAATTGTAAACATATGGTGTTTCATGTATTTTTACTTGCAGATTGTTAACAATTGTGATGTAAATTCTTTCATCAACTCCCTTAACTCCATGCTAGAGATCACCTTCTTCATCCGCAACGTTTAGCTCTGATATTTCTATCGATATAGGGGTGGTGGATGGTGTAGCAGCAGATACGAAAGGTGATGCCTCATCTGCATGTATAATAGCTGGAGGTACATCATCTAATTCTGGTGTAGTTGCAGAATGTGATGTTTCACCTAGAGAGTAATTGGCTCCAAACATCAAAAGGGCGTCTCCGGAATATGGACAGGCTCTAGATGTTTGTTGTTTTGTCTTTTTCGACTTGTGTGTTACGCAATTCCTCTCCAGAGACACACGATCATCTTTTCTTTCAATGCAGATTCTCTTCCCTACTTTTGGGTTCTCTCTCGACAAAGACCTCCTCCACTTGACCTTCGATTTTTTGGGTTTCCCCTCGTCCAATGGGTTTCCACTCATCTTCGTTGACAGAAGGATTTTAGATATATACTATCACGATTAGTTCTCTTTGCCACAATTTACTTTCTTTAGTATGAGAGGAATAACCACATCTTCAGCAGACGACACCGATCGCCCCCGAACATTATAGAGGACATCATTAAGCTTATTTGTTCTCGGCTTCTAGACTTCAAGTCTCGTTTTCAAATACATGTTCTTCAACATCATATCTAGAAATTCCCGATATAGCTTTGTTTTTTATTATATAGGGCCTCTTGTTGCTTTTTTGTTTTCCTTTGTTTATAGTTTTGAGTGCCTCTTTTGGCCTCCTTTGATTTTATGTATTGAACTTTCCCTTTTTTCATTAATATATTTTTTATTCTCTTAAAAAAAGGCCCTAAATCGTAGTCTATACCTTGATCGCATCATATCTTGTTTTTTCTTTGGTGGCATATTTTAACCTGAAATTCATATTTTATTGAATATTCCAGAAATATAACAATTTCAATTCAGTATATAACAATCTATTGTTGATTCAATAATTGATGTATTGAATATAATATTCTATTAGAAACACAAATTAATCGCTATTAGTACTTAATTGTAAATGAAAATCATCTTCTTTTTCTGAAGAATTATAATTAAACTCAGGCTCCTCTTCAGATCTCTCGCCCTCCTCATCCTTTCCAAATAAAATTTCAATATATTTATTATGTGGATCGTTCAAAGGTTCATTCTCGTCATATGTAACAGATGCATTTATTTCATAAATATCATCCTCAAACGCTTCACTTTCAATTCTTTGTTCTCCTTTTCCATATGATTCAAAAACACCTATAGATTTAACTTTACAAACGACTAACTAATCTGACTTATCTCATCATAAGCTGAGGAAAAAGGATATAAAACACCTGAATCACTTGCATCGACAATACGAAAGGTTCAAATTATCTAAATCTTCTTCGCTAGTTGATTTCAACTAGATTGTATCAGCTATGCAGTTTTGTACCAACATTAAGAATTAGATCAAACTAGTCACACTTAAATATCACACTTCACTTTATTGGCAATGCAAGGTACTCAATTTCAAATATCTCAATAATTTTACCATAGTGATCAATCAATTCTCCATCTATGCAAACCTTACTATTTTCTGTTGTCATATTATGGTCACGATATTCTATATGATATTTGTATCTATTAACAAAATACACTAGATATGATTTAACAGTTCGTAAAGGTCCTTTCGTAAGATCGCATATAAACTTATTCTCTATTAGATTTTCTAAGACCTACACAAAAGAAATTATCATATTAAATAGTATAATGTCATTTGAACACTTTAATCTTATAGTTCAATTATTTCAATAATTGTAAGTCAAAATTTATATATTTCTCGAACCATCAAAGAAAGCATCTTTCAAATTCTTTATTGATATCATCATGTGTTTTCTTGGGTATTAGCTCGCGTAACCATTCCTCGTATAATCTAAAAAGATTATTATGTATTTCAGTTGTGAATAATACTAAATTTGAAAACTCAAATAATCAATTTCAAAATCAACTTCAACTTATTGCATGAAAAGTTGAATCTCTTAACAATTCAATAAAATGTAACCATGGACAACTTCTATTTCTTCTTCTTTTAACATTCTTCTTGTTGAATGTCAATATGTTCATCTAGAATATATGAAAATGGATAAGTTACCATTAGCATCATCCATTCCTCTCCCATCTACGAGGAACTTTTTTTTTTCTCTTGTGTTTACATACGACTCAAAATAATGTTAACTAAATGCACTTGCTTCTTCCACTAAATAAACATTACATATCGAACCTTCAAGTCTTCCATTGTTTTTGATATTTTCCATTAAGTTATGCAAATACCTATATTAGTAAATAAGGTTATTACAATTCTATTATTAAAACATGTTATTACTTTAATTTAAAATTTTACTATAATTACCTCTCAATGGATACATCCATTGATATTGAACTGGATCAGCAAATTTAGCCTCGTATGCTAAATGTACAGGTAGATGTTCTATACAGTTAAAGAAGCTTAGAGAAAAAATCCCTTTCTATTTCAGCCAACTTTATTTCAGATGATGTTAATCTTTTGAAAAACAAACTTAATTATGTTATATCTTTCTAAATCTTATTTAATATCAACTCCCGAAATGCAATTAGAATTAGCCTTTGTATAAACACATAACAATCATGACTTTTTATCTCAAATAATTTGTACTTTCTCATGTTTACACACCTTATCAAGTTTGAAGCATAATTATTGGGAAACTTTAAACTTTTCAATCATTCACACAAAATTTTCTTTTATTTTTTGTCTAAAGTGTAACATGTTTTCGAATATTTATCGATACGAAGATCTTTATCTAACTCATTCCTTTTACAAAAAAGTTTCAAATAAGCTTATGATTTTGCATTATCATTTGTCCACCTTTCAATGTTCATTATGGTATTAAACAAATTGTCAAAAAAAATTTTCAATATACATCACATCTAAATTATGACGTATCAAAGTAGTTTTTCAACCAAAGTTTTTACTAATGCCTGTATTAACTTCATTAGCTTCAAATTCTGTAACTTTCAACAACCTTAATTCATCAATCTCCTACAATATCTCTTCACCAGCTTTGTGAGGAGGAGGAGGTGTTTACCATCCTATTCTTAATTAATTTTTGTTTATTACGTCTAAATAGATGATCTGGAGGAAGAAATTTCCTACAGTTGTCAAACTAAAAAATTTCCTACAGTTGTCAAACTAACATATTTTGGCCCCGGTTGAAAGATAAAAAGTATCATAATCATTGCCATAATAACGACAAGCTAATTTCCCTGTTGCGCTCTATCCAGACAACATAGCATATGCCAAAAATTACTAATAGCCCACATCAAAGTTACTCTCAACGCAAAATTTTGTTTTAGAGACACATCACATGTCTTCACATTATATTCTCAAAGATGCTGCAATTCAGATATCAATAATTGTAAGAATACATCAATGTTATGTTTTAGATTTGTAAGCCCTGACACAATCACTCTCAAGAACATATATGCCTCATTCATACACATCAATGGAGGCAAATTATAGGGAATAATTATGATTGATCATGATGAATATTGTTGGTCGGATTGACCAAAAAGTTGGAATTCATCTGTTGACAATCCCAACTTAACATTTCGACTTTCAACTGCAAACTCATAATGCGTATTATTAAAATGTTTCCATATCAGTGCATTTGATGGATGACTCATTAGTCCATCTTTTTGTTCGTGTTCATTGTGTCATCTCATATGAGATGCAGTAACATCAGAAATATACAGTCTTAAAGTTTTGGAGTTAGCGAGAAATAATACGTATGCTTCTAGGATAATAATTTTTGTTTCATAGAACACTTTCTAGGCTTAAACCTAAGTTGACCACAAAATTTGCACTCTTGTTATTCCACATCATCTCCCTAATACAATATAAATTCCAATTTGCAACAATCAATTTTTTCAACAGGCAAACCAAGACTCCTAATAAGTTTATTCATATTGTAAAAACTATCAACCATTGTATGATCAAGAGGCAATGATTCATTATACCAATCAAGAATTTTATCAAAACTACAATCAGAAATATGCCCTTCAGACTTTATGTTTAATATTCGAGCAATTGAAGATAATTAAGTGATTGTCTCATAATTTAGTCATAATTCTTGGTCAACTAAGTATAGTAAGTCAAAAAATTGTGAATGATGTGTTCAATCAAAATAATTTGGAACAAATAATTTTCTTAGCAAATGGACATTCACTTCATCAATAGGAAGGAGACGAATATGGTTACACTTTTTACATGGACATCTGATCTTTAGGTCATTCATATATGTAGGTTGAAAATACGCATAATGAATAAAAGATTCAACTCCCTCAACAAATTCAGGATTAATGAAACCATCAAGTATTAATCATTTATACATCTAAGATCTATCAACATTACTCATTTTTACAAAACTGTTAATTTAAAAAAGTAATTTCATAGTTAGTATCTTTCATGTCCCCTAAGTTTACAAAACATCTAAACTTTACACAACATCCTTTTAAGTATTAATCAGTCAAATTAATTACCTACAATTGATGTCAATACTATAGTACTTGATATTGTTTACACAAGTGAATCGAGAAAGCAAGTTCTCGTTGTAACTTAGGCTCGTGAAATTTTTCACCGATAAACCTCACGGGAGTTGCATCATGGGTTTTCAACATATATACCGTCCTAAGGGTTTATTATGCAAAGAACGGTCTTGTCTATTAAACCTATGAATTTTTTGTGTTAGTTTAAATTAATCACATTGAAGTTGAATTATTTATGTTTGAATTAATTACCTGTATTGATTCAATACTATAGTACGTGACATTATTTACGCATGTAAATTAGGAAAGCAAGTTCTCATCGTGACTCCTAGGCTCGTGAAATTTTTTATCGATAAGCCTCATGGGAGTTGCATCACGTGTTTCCAGCCTGTATACCGTCCTAAGGGTTTATTATGCAAAGAACTGTCATGTCTATTAAACCTATGAATTTCTTGTGTTAATACTGAGCTTGAATTAGTCACATTAAAGTTGAAGTATTAATATTTGAATTAATCACCTACAATTGATTTCAATCTTATGGTACGTGACATTGTTTACACCTGTGAATCAAGAAAGCAAGTTCTTGCTGTAACTCTTAGGTTCGTGAAATTTTTCACGGTAAGCCTCATGAGAGCTGCATCACGAGTTTCCATCCTATATATTGTCCTAGGGGTTTGTAATGCCTCAAATCATCTAAAAGATCTCAAACTCATTCCACATATAGTACATACTTATGTAATCATACATCTACTCATCAATGATTCAAACATATCTTAAACATAAATACTTAGACTATTAAAGAAGAACATAAAAACTCATAAATGATTATAAGAATATTCTAAACAACAACACAAAATTAAGATCTCTTTTGTATTCACACAAAACTCAAACGCATCATAATCGTATTATTAAAGCAACAAATATGGTAGACATTAGTTGGACAAACAACTATAGACTATAAAAAAAAAGGATGAGCGATGCGCTTCAACAAAAAACAAGGCCTATAAAAAATATTTTGTATTTAATATAATACACTTGTTCAATAGTTTTATTATATTTTTAATATATTAAATTAAGAAAATCAGAAAATAGAGCAATTTAATATAATACACTTGTTCACTAGTTTTGTTATATTTTTAATATATTAAAGTAAGCAAATCAGAAAATAAGGCAATTTTTTCATCATCAAAATCCTCATGCAATGGAAAATCTCCTAAATTGTTTGATGGTAATATAAGCTTAGCTATTCATCTTCCTGTCTCAGGTGTGTTGATCAATCTGTGTCTTTTAATAGCTAGTCCTAAGAGTGTTTGACCTAGTCTTATCCTCTAGTTTAAATTATGCTGCCAATTTGAGACAAAACCAACATGTCACCTGTGAATTCAGCCTACACCACTTGAAAGAATTAAAAAAAAACTAAGTTATCACCACCTCAAGAAAGAAGAATGAAAACAAACGAAGTAATCTTTCTCCTAATTTCACTTAAACAAATAACACCCCTAAAGCATGTCGCATCCCTAAGTAGCCTGAAGACCAAGTAGTTGAAATTTTAACATTACGAGAATAAGTGAACCAATTGTTGCAAAGGTAACAAACAAATAAAAGGAACCAGCCCACATCTAGCAACCACTATCAGAAGAAGAAATATTCATACCTTATAATCCTACACCCTAAGCCTATACTTTTTAACTACCACCATGAGGAACCTTATTAACATTTTGTAATTATATGCCTCATATACATTTAGTAAATCTCAAGCCTCAACATCAACAAAGACAAAAGTCATATGCTAGTCTTAATAGGACCAAATTCACAAGCTTAATGGCTCTACACTATCTATAGTTTGAGGATAAAAAATCTCTCATTCATATATCTAGGAATTTCTATGCCAACATTTGATGATCTTCAAGCTTGGTTTGATATGTTTCATAAGAGAACTGGTCACTGGTGTAATAAAAACTTGACTTATGCAAGGGGGATATAATTCATCAAATCTATAATAAACAATCTACACATCTATTGGATCTGGCATATAGTACTACTGAAGAACCTCACAAAGGACATTTGAGACAATAATGAGATACTTTCTATGGACTAAGGACGCTTATAAAAAACCTTATGCCAAAGTCATTAGACTAATATTATTGTTCTTACAATAAGAAAGAGGACTAGGTGTATGGCCAATACAAATCACCAATAAAGTGTTCGAGACTCCTAGTAAATAAGCAAACTATTTAGGTGCGATGAGTTCACTTATACTACTTAGAGAATCAATGCCTATAGGAAATCAAGTTCAGGTTGACACGTTTTGGACCATGATGTAAATATTCAAGCTAAGGGAAAAGCTCTATTGGAAAAATTAAGCATAAAATGAGTAATGGATAAATCATATGACTTTAGTTCGATAATTAAAGTGAAAAAAGTCCTTTGTACCTATTCCCTGAAGCATTTCATCTAAGGCACATATTAAACCTTAAAGCTGGGCTCAAAGAACTTATATAAGGCAATGAATGACATATTAATTTCCAAGACTTATCTATTATTCAAGAAAATCTATCTAAAAACAACCTGAACTAATATCTAAAGGACAACATTGGGTGGCAAAGAGATGCATATGGATTGTTCACTAATAATTTTTTCTACTAAGTGTTTAGGAATCAAGCAACTAGGTGAAATGGAGTAAGCTAATGTGGTTTAAGAAAATTCCAGTAAGATATAATACAAAGTAAATGGAGTAAGCTAATATGGTTTAAGCAAATTCTCCTAAAATATAAAATAAAGTAAATGGAGTAAACTAAAGTGGTTCAAGCAGATTCAGGCAAATAGAGTAAGCTAATGTACTTTTATTAAATTAGATTGACATAACCTTGTAATGTCTCCTTTGTTTCCTTTCAAGGCTTATCAATGAATTATGTTAATTTTTTTTAAAAAATCCCATAGGATATCATTTATCTTATAGCTTTCCATCTAAAATAGGCTGAGCACTTTAAATAGAATCAGAGATTTTTAAAGCACAAATCCAATATCCAAGCTATATAATATAAAGCATGAGTAAATATATCATCTCTTGTTTAGGTGTAACTGTACCAAAAAGTTATGGCTAAGAATTCAAAAATCATGTAACCATTACTACAGTTAATAGCATTAGGAGAAAATAGAATCATGGGCTTCAGAAAGACATCATCTGAAAGAAGAGGATTACAATATTTTTAAGATTACCTTAGGATTTGATACCTATGATGGCATACACAGACATTTTAATTATGTGCATTGTCATAATGAACTTTTTAACTTATATGGTGCATCTAATTTTGTAAAATGAAAAGAATTTTCTTGCACGCTAACTTAGTTTCACAGTCTACTCCTTGCCTTAATAGCTTCTTTCTGATAACTAGTTACAAGGTTCGTATTATATTTTCCAACAATAGACGCAGAGTTAAGACTCAACAAACTTAAGACTCAACAGTAATTAAAGCAAATGCCACAACGACGGCGAAGATGCGCAGTGGCACGAGAGATGGAGGAGGGGGACTTCGGTAGCGACAGAGATGAGGACACTAAGGCGTCGAGGACAATGACACAATGAGGACGCGCGGTTGAACAGTGAGGACGACGACGACAGAAGAGAGGAAAAAATTAGCAGCAAAGGAGGATGCCAAAGGGGGGCTGCGGTAGTTTTAAGTAAAACGAACACAACGTTGTTTGGTTATTTGGAGTCAAACCAAACGATGTTTTTATTTTATTAAAAACGTTGAAGCCGAAGCAAACAACGATGTTTACTTCTAAAATTTACTGATGGTAAACCTAAAACTTATTTATTCCGCCAAGCATTCTCGTCTTCTTTATTGATAGTAATTTCCTATCGTCGCTATATTCCGTCGAAAATTTTGTTGAGATAATTCATGTCCATATTTATTGACTATTTTTTCCATCATAAAATGAAACTTTTCTCGACAATTTGACTGACGGAACATAATTTACTGTCGATAATTTGCTACGATTTTGTTTTCGTCGATAATTTTTCATCTCTAATTACTAATTTTCTTGTAGTGATGTACTGTACAGACTTAATAGGGGTAAAGAAGTATTATAGATTAGACTTTCCTCTAGAAGATAAGTGATTTCTATTAGATTTTCTATTTTATTAGAAAGAGTACGTTTAACATTGGAAGAAAAAATTTTGATAGAAAGAGTTGGCAAAAGATGAACAGGGTCACTAGGTAAAAGGTCATTCATAGTATATGACAAGATTACTTACTCAGTTTTATCAAGAATAATGTAAGCACATTCAAAAACACTAATGGCTCTGATACCATCCAAGCCACCTTTGATAAGAGGGCATATGGGAATGGCAGAAACCAAAGGTACATAACATTGTTAGACCATATGAATTAAGAAAAATTCTTCTCATTATGACTCTAAGGCTCATGAAAAATTTCACAGATAAATCTCATAAGAGTTGCATCATAAGTTTCCAGCCATATATATATATATACCAGTCAAGTGGCTTATATAGCATATTTCCATAAGATATCAAAGATACAATCTTTCCCATATAATTTAGACCTCATATAAGATCTATAGTCCAAGACTTTCTAATACACAAGATCCTCGTGAAGAGACAAGTGTAGGGTATACTTCTCTTTCTATATGACTGTTGCTTACATTATTCAAGAATCAAGCTTTCAGAAGAGAGAACTTAGAAAGAAGTCATATAATAGAAAACACACTTCATTTTATTCTATTTTCAATGATCTACAACAATAAAAGAGAAACCTTACTTTTACAGACCAAGCAAGAGAAAATAGGGCAAACAACTTTTGGAAAAGATTCCCACATAGTAAATAATTCAAATTAGAATACAAAAGCGAATAATAAAAGTAAGAATTATTGGAAACATTGGGTTTCAATAATATTCTTAAAAGATAAGAGGGAATCTATGAGCATGGAAGTGTAGAAAAAGATCAGAGTCAATTACCGTCATCATTAGAATTAAACATGTCATCACCTATTTTTTCAGGTTCTTTAGTAAAATGGGTTATTTCTGTGTTGGTTCAAATTAGAGGCCAATGATCTTAGGCATCTTAAAAATATTCAGGAAGTTTGAGCTCGATTTCAAACTTTAGAAATGTAGAGCTTTCTCAAATTTCAAAAGTTTTCTTAGGATCAAAGTCGGGTGGACATAGTGGTTTACTTGCCATAACATTAAATCTCATATAAACAAATTGGTCAACAGAAGACCAATATCGAGTAGATAGTGAAATGGGCTCTGGAAGGGCAAAGTCATTTGGTATGGACCCAGAGATGTACAAGTAGTTGGATTGGTGGATTGGTGGATTTAGGGTGATGGTTTATGTGATTTAAAAAATGGTACAAATCACACATCAAGTCTTTTTTATTTTTGGGCCAGTCAGTGGAGGTTCACCAAAGTTGAAGAAGATTAATAGTGCAAATATAACCATTCTTAGTCATGTTATACAGAAAGTCGACAATGAAGATAGAATGGGCTTTTTGTTCGAACAGAGGAATGTCTCATAGTTGATATCTATTGAAGATGTTTCCAAGTTGGATATGCCATTTAAGTAAGGTTTGGAACCATTTAAGAAATGGCCACAGTAGGGAACTAACATTGGTTGAATTAGCAAGAAGTTTATAAACAAGTAAAGGAGAGAGAGCAACTGGACAGACATACAGGGCAAATAAAGCCCATAGATGCCACATTGTTGACTCAGAAAGATAATCGTAAAGATGGTGAAGGGTTCGGTAAGGTGTTAACATGTCAAATCAATTAAGGTGTGAAGGAACATTTAGGGTAGTAAGGACAAGAGGAAGGCAACAAAAAAGACTTTTTGAAAGGAGAACAACAATGTCATCCATTGTTTATGAAGGAGTTTTGGTGATTAGAGGGAAGGATTTCTTGATCCTAACATACAGTGGAAATTTCGTGATGGGGAGAATAAGAGGAATTGGATTTCTTAAGACTAGAGAAAGCAATTGAATTGACTTTTTAGGTCGAGAGTTGCAAAGATATTGTGGTGACTTTTGATATAGAAAACGATTAGTTTATATATAGAAAACCAATCTTACCAATGAAGTAATTGGTTATTAGGTAATATCTTCTTGTTAAGCTTAAGAATGTTTTAAAAAGATGTACTGTTCAGTTCAATCATAAAGTGATAAGGGCTGAGCCCATTTCACTAACTACTGGATATTGGTTTTCTGTTGACCAATTTGCTTATATGGAATTCAATATTATCACAAGTGAACTACCATGCCCACTTGGCTTTGAGCCTAAAAGAAAATTCGAAATTGGAGAAAGCTCTACAGCTCCAAAGTCTGAAACCGATACCAAACTTCTTAAATATTTCCAAGATCCCTAGCCTCCAATTTGAATCGACAGAGAAATTCCCTATTTTATTAAAGAACCTGAAAAAATAGATGATGACATGTTTAATTCTGATGATAACGATAGTGGACTCTGATGTTTTTCTACACCTCCTTGCTCATAAATTTCCTCTTATCTTTTAAGAATATTATTGGAACCAGTGTTCCCAATAATTCTTACTTTTATTATTCACTTTTGTATTCTTGTTTATTTTATTGTACCTTGTGGTACAACAATTGTTTATCCTATTTTCTCTTGCTTGGTCTATAAAAATAAGATTTCTCTTTTGTTGTAGATTATTGAGAATCTAATAAAAATGAAGTGTGTTTTTTATCATATAGCTTCTTTTTAAGTTCTCTCTCCTAAAAGCTTGGCTCTTGAATTATATAAGCAATAGTCATACAAAAAGACAAATATGCTCTACACTTGTTTCTTCACGAGAATCATGTGTATCAAAAGTGTTAGAATATACATCCTATTTAAGGTCTAAGTTATATAAGAAAATATTGGTTTGTTTAGATTTTTAGAAGATAGGCATTACAAATTGATGCCCAAATAGAGAAGGGTTTATATCTCTAACTAACACATCCAAAATTTAAGCTACAGTCATTCTTTGTTTAATTATCGTTGATCTCTTACGAAAATATGTTATATAAGCTACTTAACTGGTATATAAGCTAGAAACTTAAAATGTAATTTTGTTGAGACTTATCTATGAAATATTCCATAAGCTTAAGAGTTATATAGAAAAGAACCATTCTTCGTTCATGTGGTCTAGCAATAATATAAACTTTTTATTTCTGCTATCCTTTATACATTTAATCGTCCAAAATGAAACGCACATCAAAATCCAAAGCTCAGGCAAAAAATAAAATGAATTTACCTCAACTAGGCAAAAAAATAAAGTCGAAATAACAGTAAAAAAGAAAAAAAAATTGTAAGTTAAGTCCAAAAAAGTGAAGTAGAAGAACGATTAAAGCTGTGTCCAAATCAAAATCCCTCTAAAGTACTAAAATTTGAGGCAAAAGGAACAAGAGTGCCCCTCTTGCTCTAGACCCCTTAATCAACACACGTCAATTACACCCTTAGCCAATTCAATTAATGAAAATCCCAAGAAACCCAGTGATCAAATTGAAGTTGTTTCAATCCTAAGCAAAACAAAAATAATTAAGAAAGTTGTAAAATTATCCGAAAACAACTACTTGTTAAAAGAACAATTGATTCCACAACAGACGGAGACATAGAGACAAACCAGCTTCTCTGTTAGGGGCAGTGACAAAGACAACAATACCAGGTACAGTGTTGCCTTCCATTCTCACAGCCTCAGCTCGAGCTTACGTATTGCGTATTGTCTTGCCTTTTCCAAAAATCACAAACGTTTCTCAATCAGAAAATGGAAATAAAAATAAGAAGTGAACGAGAGAACAATATCAGAGAGAGAGAGAATTTTGTTTGCTTGAAGAGACGGGGGGAGAGAGAGAGGAACTTGTCGTGTGACAAGAAGAGGAGAGATTAGAGACGCAAAACGCTCCGATTAGTGGCAAACGTCGTCGTATCGTACTTGAGGAGAGTGATGCTGATGGTGGTCTTGACCAAAATCTCACTGCCAAGTGCCATTTTATGAGGCCGTTCGCTCGTTGCTTCGTGTCTACTTTATTCTTTTTAACTCCTGACAAGACAAGCTTTTGAGTTCTATGTTAACTGTCGTGATTCTGCCACGTGGACACTTCCCATCTTATGATCTTAGTCTTCTGTTAACATTCCTTGGACCTAAAGGCCCGCGAGAAAACATTTTGGGCTTTGATATTGGACCAACATCGGGTCGGGTTTGATCATCAATTGGGTCAATTTTTGTCAATCTTGGATTCCTCATCCAACTTGTGATTTCTGGTTGTTGGACTATATCCTAACCAACTACAAGGTTGTTGGATTATAA
Organism: Erythroxylum pedicellare; assembly: GCA_027563575.1. NCBI lineage: Eukaryota > Viridiplantae > Streptophyta > Magnoliopsida > Malpighiales > Erythroxylaceae > Erythroxylum > Erythroxylum pedicellare. The sequence goes on from JAOQMP010000002.1 coordinate 5,008,207, forward strand.
AAAAAAAAAACTCAAAACTGGAGATTTAGGGGTTTTGGTCCACTTGGATCTTTTGTAAACTAAAAATTTTGTCTTCAACTCTTCATCTCTGTTCATACTGGATTCTCTAAAACCCCACCTTACCATCTCTAAAGATTCAAATCAAGTTGGAGAAGAACAAAATCCCCTTTGACAATGAATTTAGGGTTATATTTCTTCCTATGCTTGTTATAATAAATGACGCAAAAATAAAACATAAGATTGGAAATAAGACAAAATTCAAGTAAACGAAGTTGAAAACATTGATTGGACAGACTATGATTAGAGTAGGTTTAAATAGATAATGGATAGGTAGTGCAGCCAAGGAAAATAAAGCCTAGTTAAAGAAATGCAGAGGCGTTAGATGATGCTCCAGACAATTTGTTGGTATGTGACAAGTCGTTGCGTATCCATTTTTCTTGATTTTTATCTTAACACTATCACGATTGGACCTTACGTTAAACACATAGATCTCACGGGATTCTCTTCTATAAATCACCAGATCCAGGATCGTTGAATTGCGTGACCCAAAACCTGAAAAAGAAAACGAGTTATCCTTTCTAATGCGTAGTAAACTTGGGAACAGACATAAGTTAATCAGAATGTAGTTTACTGGTCAGTGGGTGGGGGTGGGGACCAAAATGTTACAGACGCTATAACACCAAATTAAATAAGCAAAATAGGCTGAGGACGAGTAGTTCAGATACAGCATAGATCCAGCTCCAGGTGGATATTTTTAAAAAAATTTCAATCTGGTTATTTACTTAATTTTTATTCTAAGTAATGGAAGAGACACCGAATACACGGCGGACGTTGTGGTGGCTATCAGTGGCGAACCACGGCGTTGGAGGAATAGGTACATGACATCTGGTGTAATTTCTGTGTTTCTCATTTCTTGGTGTTAAAAAGTAGGAGTGTTTCATATACTAATCGATAGGGTGAATCTCTAGGCGAAGGAATTGGTTTAATGAGGTTGAAGGAACCTATTGGTTAGATCGATATGACTGTCCAATGCCCTTGAGCATACATATTCTGGAATTTGAATATATTGATTCCTTATTCGGTAATTAATGGCTGCCTAACTAAACAAGTTTTGTTCATCATCAAATTTTTAATCTTCTTCTCATCTTGTGGGCGTGAGAAAGGAGATTCAGTCAAACCCTGACAATAGAGAAGAGTGTTAACTTAAACCACCGTGTCATATTCCCTAAACACATGACACTATTCTTGGGTTTCTATCTTTACAGTAAAAAAATGAATAGGAAAAAACAAAGGAAGAAAGAAGGAAGCAAAAACCCCAAGTGGCAGCTCGAATCTCAAACGCCTTAACAAAGACTTAGACCAATGAAAACGGAGGAGAGGTCCCCCTGCCTTACTCTCTCGCTCACCCGTGCTTGTTCCACCATTTTTTTAATACTGAGTTGCTCTATGTTAAGCCTTTCGAACCTGGCAAAAACCTGACTGAAACACCTCCATACTGTACAAGAAAAGTTGGGTTTGTTTGTTTAGAATGCTTAGCGATTAGTTTCTTTTTAAAAATCTCAGGAGAATTCTTTTGGTTGTGAAAACTGCAAAAGCGGCAATTTCACAAGCAAAAGTTGGAAATTCAAAGCCAAGAAAAGGAACATTTCAAAGAATGAGATAAGGGCCAAAAAAGGGTTAGAAATATGTGTCCCTGAAGTCTCCTTTTGAGACCCCCCCCCCTTCAATTCATTATTTAACTTCTCTAAGCACATGATTCATGAATGCCGAGAACAAAGCATCCGAAGTAAAAACACCGTATAAGTCTTGTCTTGGTTTTTACCATTTTTCATTAACGTCCATAAAATTCCTACGTATGGGTCATCAACTAGACATGCAAGGATTGTTGCTTGTCCCACAGTTGTTTACTCTTTTACACTTAACACCGATTAACCCATATGATCATTTGCAGACACTTTCGTTCTTCTGGTACGATAATTGTTACGTCATTTAAGATACCGACAACCTCTTTTTTCTTTATAATCAAAGAAGAAGGGACAATTTCACTGAATTATTAAAAACAGGATGTTGACTCTAGACGTTGGCGATATAACGGATCGAGATTTCGTAAACATATGGATAAAAAAAAGACCCACATTAACATAGTCGAGGGGCATCTAATGAGGCCACTCAAGACCAATTGTGTTGAGGAAACATCGGCCAATGACCATGCAAATCGCTGGTCTTGGCTTGGCACGCAGTGTAACGTATCTCCGGGCACCATTCCCAAGTGAAAATGATGCTCATGAGACATTGTTGGACACCGATTATAAGTTGGAATGTGAATACACCCAGGTCCGACTTTTCTTTTTTAGTTTTTATTTATCAAATTAATACTAAAAAGAGTCGATCTAATATTGTTTTATTAAATCAATTTATATCGAATTATATTAATTTTTAAATTTGAATCTAATATTATTTTATTAAATTAATTTATGCTCATTCTATTAAATTTTTAATTCAAATATAATTTAAATTTATAATATATATTTCTTAAAATTTTACATCGAACTTACTTTATAACTTTAATTATGAAATAATCTAAAATCTTGAGTATTATGAATTGAATCAGATTCTAAAATATAGTGTATAATTTTTTGTTTTTTTATTAGTGTGATAAAACTTATTGTTATTAAGTCTAATCATGCTTATCATAGAAGCTTAATATTAACTCTTAATTGGTCCAAGATAAAGCTTAAGGTATCACTTCACCTAATTGACCACGCGTGTTCAACTTCTAATCTTAGCAATCAGTGTTGGATAATGCTTAAAGAAAACCTGTACTTACTGGATTTTTTTTCACTTTTGGAAAAGATTATAAAGGAGGAAGAAGAGACGCTCCCAAAAGTGAAGGAATGAAGAAAGAAAAGCAAAAGAGCATCTCTTTTTGTGATGTTCTCGCTGAAAAGACTCTTCCTTTAATTCCCACACACTTAGATTTTGGATGATTTTGAGACGATTTCTCAACTCCATCATTCAATATCTGCCCGCTTTATCTTTTCTTTTATATATATATATATATATAAGGAAACAGGAAAATTAAATAAAATTAGACATTTGGGTTCCACTAAAGGCATGCATCAACTAGAAAAGAATGCAATTCATGCCTTAGACCCAACTCTTATCCTCGAAACCTATAGATTCCATTTGTTTCAACAATACAATCCAACCACGACAAAGATATCGGAACACATAAGGACATTTCGTAGGATTAAGTACTTTTATATTTTTGTTTATTTTAGTAATATAAGGAGTGTTGGATTGGGATAACTTATGAAAATTATTACTGTTGGTAATTAGATGATTATTGAGCTAATGAGCATACTTAATTGGTTCATCAGGCATGGAGCATTATAGATTGTTAGGTGTTAACTTAATTTGGTGGGGTAAGTTTGGTCTCCTAAGTGAGTGATTAGCAACATTTACTTTTTGTTCCACCTTTACAGGCATACCAAGACATGTACTTCCAGTGAAAATCACATCTTATCCATGAATATTTAATTCAATCACCATCCAAAATTTAATATCTTCTCATTGATGAGATTTGTGAAGCTTAGTAAATATATTTTTTTTCTTTACATCTCAATGCATTATAATTTAGATTTAATTGATTTTCAATTTATATATCAATAAAGTGATTTTTAATGAACAGATTAGATAAGAGATCAAAAATAAATAATGAGTAATTATAATTTAGATCTAAGGATGTTAGTTGAGATATAAGTCTTTTTTTTAATTGGGTATTAACCTTTTAAATATCTAAATTGGGAAGACTCCTTATACAACTCGTTACAATTACTCGAAAGGATTTAGAACAAGATCGTTACTCCAATCAATTATATAGAGATAAATCATAGAATTCCTTGTCTTTGACCAACAAAGAAAGACCGACTAATTGATATATGTGCAAGCTGATTTTTTTAAATCACATTATTACTAAATTAAAAAGACATAAGAGTAATTTTTAATATGATTTGAAATTTAAAATTGTCTTTAATTTTTTAATTATTAAAATTAATTTAATGATTTTGATGAAATTCACCATTTGTATTTGGATTATACGTAATCCTAAAAAATAAAAATATGTGAAAAAATAGGATTGCATCTTAGAAAGAATATTATAAGAAGGTAGGAGTAATAAATAAAATGAAATAGAAATAAGAATAAAAGAACCAAAACCCAAGAAAAAGTAGTCATCATAATTGTAATTTCTGCAAGAGACGGAAGTTGCCAGCGAATTCTTAGGACAAGTGTCGGTATGGGAATAAAAGACAGTTAATGTTCGTTCTTACATCCTTGTCCCGGCACCTTCTATACAATTACCATAACCGACATGTCCCTCCCTAGTCCCTTCCCAAGTTTTTCTTAGTCACTTTTGGCGGGTACTAGCAACTATCTTCTCAACCTCGCCGTTTGAATGCAAACACCAATTATAAGTTATAATCCAAGCATTTCACTGTTCCATTTACACTTAAATTCATAATAATCCGAATTTTCTGCATAATTTTATGATATTCAACTATATTTAATGTCTAAAATGACAAAATTTTGTTAATCTTTTAATCATTGGACATAAGTTTAGAGACTATTCAATTATGTCTAATGACCAAATCGATGTCGGTTTGAGTATTAGAGAGGATTTGGACAAGGGCTAAAATGACGTAATTTTGAACATTAAGGAAGGTTAGATACCTTAAAATTAGATGGAGAATTTGAGATGAATTTTTAAACTAAGGCATAAAAATTTTTCTATGACGATTATATTATTTTATTTATTTATGGATATTTTGAAAATAAAAATTAAACTATAACAATGTAGTTTCTAGGTATTTAACTTAAATTTAAATTGATGAATGATGGGATATTTATGCATAAAATGGTTTCTTAAATTCAAAAGAAGGAAGAATAAGAGATGAAGTAAGATGTCTAACCACAACGTGTTAATTGCAAACTTTGTAGTCAAAACGTAAAACTTTCCAAACGACCAAAAGCAACAAAGGGTTTTGAATATAAAATGTGTGTTGCATAGGAAAATAAACAAGGACAAGAAATTAAGTAGGGTTTAATTAGGCATGTACGTTCGTCTAAATTCCGGAGTTAAGACAGTTGGTTTCCACGTACAAAAGTAACAAAACCTTCCATCAATGGCTGCTTAAGACACTTCCTTGTACATGTACAGACATGTATGTGTCTCTCTACGAAATCCTGTAATTGCCCTTTCTCTCGTGCGTGTTTTTGTAGTCTCACTCCTCTGTTAGACTGTTACGCACTCGCGCTCTCTCTCTCTCATTCTCTTTCTCTCTTGCTTTTACCCTAAAAAGAGGCACTCGTTTCTCTTCATAAGCTCTGCTACAAGCACTCTTTTCAGGCCCCAACTTCTCTCTGCGAGAGAGAGAGAGAGAGAGAGAGAGAGAGAAAGTGGCTCAGATTCAATAGGATTTTTGTTCTTTTTTATCCGATAAAAGATCATTGTTTGGTGTTCGAGTCTTTGATACAGAAAATCCGCTGTTTTCGCTCGTAACATCTGAAATCTTCAACATACATGCTCAAACCAAAGAGCTAAAAAAGAAAAATAACCCACGATTGTGTTGTCTTTTCCTGTTTATAAGTGAACTTTATTGCTTGGAATCAGTTAGTAAAAAGAGTGAGCTTTTTGGAGAGGTTTCATATCAATGGCACCAAGTTTTGACTCTGCGGTTTCGAGTCTTCTCTGTGCGGAGGGTAACGATAGTATTCTCGATGATAACGATAATTATGGTGTCGAGAAGGAAGAGTTTGAGGCCACGTGGCACCATAGGAGTGATCGATCGCCGTCCAGTCAAAGCAGGATCTTTGACGGTGGAGATGCTGGTCTGCTATTGCAGAGGGAGGAGTCTGTGACTCTTATGATTGAGAAAGAGTGGCAGCATTTGCCTAATGTTGGTTACTTGAACAGGTTTACATGCGGGGAGTTGGACTTGGGTGCTAGAGAAGAAGCTGTTCATCGGATTGAAAAAGTGGGTTCTTTGCTTTTTATTATCTTGTTTCACGGGTTTTTCGGACATTTCAGATATATGCCATAATCTTTTTTTTTGGAGTAAATGAATGTTTAGTGCACACATATTTGCGAAGAAAGGTGTTTATGTTGGATTCATCTCCAGATACACTATTTGATTAGTTTCTTGATTAATTGGATTCATGTTCTTGCCTTCCACTTTAGTGGATTCTTTCTTTTTTCTTCATTTCTACTGTTTGTCATCTTGATATTGGTCTTATTCGTCTATGGTGGAGTTGTAATGGAAAAAGTTCGGGAATACCTCTGCACTTCGAATGATAAAAACCTACGAGCTTGTGCGAATTCTAGTTTTTTTATATTTTGATATTGGTATTACAAGCACTTGGAGGTGAATAATGAATTGGGTTGGGGTTTGATCTTCCTTTTCACACACCAATTTGGAGTGGGTTTGGTGGGTTCTCTCGTTTCCGTTTCCGTGGTGTCGGCGCTTTCTGTATCATAGACGTATCTCTAATGTCTTTCTTTTATCTGTCTAATCAAGTTATTTCTCATTTATATTGTTTTTATTCCCTTCCTTTTTATCAGTCTCCTCAGATGGCCTAGTACGGCCAATCTATGTGAGATTTTTGCATTTAGCATTGTTTGCCAATTATATTCTTTGTTCGGTGAGGTTGATGATTAATGCTAATTGCCCTGTTTTCGTTCAACAGGTTCATGCTCATTTTGGATTTGGACCACTTTGTTTATATTTATCGATAAATTACTTGGACAGATTTCTCTCTGAGTACGAATTACCTGTAAGTTCCCTGTTAATTTGGTTTGAAATTATTGGCTTGTATTGCATTAAGATACACTGTGATCTGATTTAATTATTTACTTTCTAATTATGATCTCAGAAGGGCAAAGCTTGGATGATGCAGTTATTGGCTGTGGCATGTTTATCTCTTGCAGCAAAAATGGAGGAGACTGAAGTTCCATTATCTTTAGATTTGCAGGTTAAGATTCTGAAGAATCTTCTGCTGTTTGCTCCCCAAACTTTCTTTATCTTCCAGTCTAATGGTTTTCAATGGCTTATGGTATTGACAGGTGGGTGAATCAAAGTATGTTTTTGAGGCAAAAACTATACAAAGAATGGAGCTTCTTATACTCAGCACCTTGCGTTGGAGAATGCAAGCAGTCACCCCTTTCTCTTTCATAGACTATTTCCTGAACAAGATCAACAATGAAGAAACCCCATTCACTACTACTACATCTCTAATCTTGCACTCAATCCAACTCATACTAAGTACAATTAGAGGTCCCTTTCTCACTTATCCCACACAGACACACACACACACACCATTAGCAATTGTACTATTTACAATAATTTCTTTCTGCAATTGGAACAGTTGTTGATAGAGATTTGAGAGACGGGTTTTTGATGATTTTTGGTGGGTGGGACTTGAATGCAGGGATTGACTTCTTGGAATTTAAGCCCTCTGAAATTGCAGCAGCAGTGGCTATAGCTGTTGTGGTGGAAAACAGAACAGTGGATGCTGAGGCTGAGCAACCACTTTCACTTCTCCCTCAACAAGTTGAAAAGGTAAAGTCGCCACCTTTCTGATCATATAGAAGAAATAACATCAGTTTGAATTTCCATAATTCTGGATTTTTTTTTCTTCTTTTGTAGGAGAGAGTACTCAAATGTATCAAATTGATTGGTGATATGTCATTGATTAATGGGACTTCAATTGCAAAGGGTACAAATTCTTCTTCACTCCTATCTGTGCCTCACAGTCCAATCGGGGTGTTGGATGCTGCATGCTTGAGCTATAAAAGTGATGACACAACTGTTGGTTCATGTGCAAATTCCTCACAAAACACGCCAGATACCAAAAGGAGGAAGTTGAACAGACCATTCCAAGTGTAGCTATCAAAGCAAACCCCAGAGGAATTTTCACACACAAGAAACAGTTTGGTGTTTTGATAAGTAGGAGCTTTGGTGTGCCTTAAAGCGTAGGTGAGAATACCCCTCCAAAGACCAACAAAAGAAAAGGGTTGAAATGAGTTGCAAAGTAGAGTGCCATAACTGAGAAAAATGGGAAGAAGAGTTGTAATAAAGTGGGCCATGACTGGATGAGGGAGACAGGAATGGCTCACTTATATTCCATCCCTGTGCCATGAGAGGAACAGTCACAGCTGATAAATATTATACTTCTTAACAGCAACCAAGAATTGGAGGAGGGGATGAAAATATTGGTGAAAAGAAAAAAGAGAAGTGCTTTTGTTGTGATATACAGTTCGTTGTAGGGGTTTGGAGTTCTCTTCTAGTTTTGTAAAAAGAAACGCCAAAAAAAAAAACTAAAAACAAGAAACAGAAAAAAAAATATGTTTCAGATTCATATAAAAAGATCTTTTTTTCTCAAATAATTAATTATTTATGGTATAAGAAGATTTCATGTCTGTTTAAGACATCCCAATAACTTGGTATTTCCCAATAACATCACACACGGATCCGCATCATCAAATAGAGGCCCTGTAAGGATTATTCCTGACATGACCCATCCATGTAGTTATATTTTATATAAATGTAAAGTTGCATAGTATGATACACATACTTATACACATAATAGGTGAAACAGGGAAGCATGGCGATTTTATCCTTATCATCGGATCAGAGTAATGGGCCATTCAGGCATCCTTGTACGAGATAAGCATCAAAGAAATGGATCAAAAGACCAGTGTCTTGGAACTCTAAAATACCCATACTATGTACTGGTGTCCTACATCAACCTAAACCTTACAGAAGTGTTCAGTTAGTCAGTTTTAATGAGGCAGTGGTACTAGTGCCGTAAATTTGTTCTGTAAGATATAATATTATATTGAATCCTCTCTGTTCCTTCCTCAACCGTATGCCTGTTGGAAGGTAATAGGAATAGTCATATGTTTGTATTAGTTTAGTTTCATCTCACACAAACTTAGTGCCTGCCCTGACATAGCAACACCCCCTGTTACATATACTGATCCTTTAGGAACACAAGTCTGACCCTAACTACATGATTTACAGAATCTGTTATACTTATTTGTCTTTTTCTTTTCTAAATGATCGTTACATCACAACCGTTTCACATTTAACTTAGTATTGAAGAGTTCAAAGGCAGAGATAGGCCCAACGACTAACGGGCTCTTGAAAGTATCACGAGCCTTGAACCAAAAGCCGATCCAGAACAAACTCTTAGCAGACTTCTCCCATTTCGGTGAACATAGGGAGGCGGCGAACTTAATAGGTTTCTCTTTTTAACTTACGAACGTAGTTATAAGCTTTTGAAGAAACTTTATTTTTATAATTAATCAAATATAGTTATAAAGTTTAACATTGACTCTAAACTCTAAACTTAATTAAATGATTAATCTAGTTTCTGACGAGTTAGAGCTTGTTAATTTTTATTTTCATAAAATAAAAAACAAGAAATTAGTAAATTGGATCCCTGATTAAACAACTAGGCTATGTTATGATACGTTGGATCACTTTTTAAGTTCTATGAAAGCTCAAATTTAATTTAATTAAAACTTGAGTTAAATTCGGATTGGGAGCCGACTTCAAAGGTTTAATACTGAAATTATATTATTTTATTTAATTATTTAAAATATCATTTTAATCTATAAATTTTTAAAAATAATTCAAAACAACATAGTTTGTTTTTC
>JAOQMP010000002.1:5039906-5065077 GCA_027563575.1 Erythroxylum pedicellare
TATCATTGGTTTCTCTATGTCTCTAGTTTATTTGAAACAAGAATCATCTCATTCGGAACTCTACAGATCACAATATCATCAAAATACCGAAGTATGTTTAGTAAAATATCACGTTCATTCTCTTCCATCCGATACCCTTAATTTAGTTCAATCAATCTTTTTCAATCTAATGTTAAAAGCTATAAAGTTTTATGGAGAGTTAGAAAATTTTGTTAGGAATCTATTGGCCTAAGAATCACTTCATTTAGAGGTTGGATAACAAAGTTATGGCCGAAAGAATCAAACAAGGTTTTATCCTCAATCATATTGAACCTGTTTCGGGACAATTCATATAACTTTCTCTATAGATGTCGAATTAAGGTCATTATTAGACAGCTTGAAAAAAGACTTATAGATATCCAACTTTCATGAAGATATCAAATGAGATTTTGTCATCTAAAGGGTCAGAATTGGACCAAACAATAGGTTAGACGATTCAACCTACAGTGGATAAGAAGATCAAGATGTTCAACATAAGAAGATACAGAAAGTCAACCTAAGAAGGTCAACATAAGAAGATACAAAAGGTCAACCTAAGAAGATACAAAAGGTCAACATAAGAAGATACAGTCTACTGTGCATAAGAAGAAAGGTTTCTATAAGGTCTTCCTCACATCACAAAAAGTTCTGAATCACTAACTACACTCAACCTAACACCATTATATGGATCATTCAACTTCCAAAACATCTCTATAACAAATCATGGGTCATTAATGATCATTCCCAATTACAAAAACTAGACATTTACATAGATTTTTCATCATCCACATCACACACATTCAACTCACAAATTCAAGTCATAAATCCCACATTTCTCATCATTCTAGTTTCATTTAACAATACCCGTAACATTTAAAGCATAACTTACTTGGTTTCACTTCAGATTCTTCAAAACAACACTATCCCTAGCTCCCAAGCATCACACGTTCATCTTCTTCTAAAGGTGGTAGAGATAGGTTTTTAGTGACAATGAGGAAGAAGATAGCAAAAATGCTAGTAGCAAATGGAGGAAAGTGTGATCTTCAACGTTAATGTGGTAGCGATTGAAGAAAACGAAAATGATGAAGAAGAAGAGAAGAGAGCCATGAAGAGGAAGATGAGGAGAGCAAGAACAACACCTAATGGACTTTTAAATAAAAAGCATCGTGGGAGAGCAACAAAAAGGGTTTAAATGCTTAGTGGACTTAAGACATTTTTTGGCAAGTGACTTTTGTCACTTGTCACATTTCCAATTCTTATTATGTAAATCTAGTTTCTATTCTAATTGTCTCTCAATTATCAATGACACTTGTGAATAAATCCTAAAGTCATTTATCAAAATTTTCATTGACATTTGATAGTAATTTCTACTACCATTTATCATTTGTTTTACCACTTGACATTTTTCCTAGTCCAAATATTACCCCAATTTTTTCAAAATTTTCTTAAAATTCTCCAAAAATTCTAAGTCAACAATTATACTCTCTAAATTAATTTTCAACACTTAAAACCACGTTTCTCAATATACTCACATTTGTAAACAATTATACTTAGAATGTCAATGAATGCATGTACAGTCATTTTCATGTGCATGAGCATAAAACACATTTCTAATCTCCTAGTGAATCTCTCACATTTACAATTTTAGTCTTAACATGGGTATCAGGATGTTATATAGCGTCTCTATTGAGAACAAACATAACACCTTATAACATTCTGGGCTAGCACTCATACTTTTTAAGAATTTACCAGTATTACACAAAACATGCATCGTATATGGCAATATAACAACAAAGAAATGTTGATCCATAAAATACTTGTAATCGTATCAAAATTAGTTCAAACGTCCTGCTCCGTCATTGCATAAACTTGTTTTTAAGCTCGCAAAGCAGGATATTGCCGACCAGTTGGAGGTGTACTACTTCCCACACCAGTCCTCTTTTTGGATGTAGAAGACTGAGCACCTGCCTTAGTAGTCTCCCCTCTGTGTCTCACTGGCTGCACTGAGCTATCTCCTCCTCGAGTTGAAGTCCAAACCAGCTATGGACAATCTCTCCTCATATGTCCTATCTCTCCATACTGGAAACACTTTCTCGACATCTTACACTTTCCTAAATGTATCTTTCTGTACTTCCTACACTACTCAGACTGATATGATTAAACTCGAGAAGCAGAGCTAATAGTGGGGACAGTGCTCTGACCTCCTATCGTGGTGATCGTAAATTGACAGCCAAAGATCCAATGCCTCCAGTACTACCCAGAGTTGAACTACTACGGCTCCTCTTAGGTTGCTGGCTGAAGGAACCTACTCCCTTCCTTTTCCATTTCTTTTCCTCCCACTGTCTTTTGTGCTCTTTCACCAACTTCTCAGCTCTCTTGGCCAACTGTACCATCTCTTTGAACATGGTAGTGGGGGTAACTATCATCCCCTCTCAGATCGCCAAATGTAATCCAATCTCAAACCGAACACACAGATTCTCTTCATTTACCATGTATTCAAGGACATAGGTGGCAAGTTCTCCTAACTCTGTCTCAAACTCATGCACCAACCTATTCCCATGTGTCAATGTAAAAAAGGCAGCCTTCTTCTGATCTCAATCAAATCTAGTATAGTATTGTTCGTTGAATTAATTGATTAAATCCATCTAAGTAATCTGATTGCGATATTGTCCCCGGACATTTTCCCACCAGAATCTTGCATCACCCTCTAGCAATCGAACAACCACCTTCAATTTCATCTCATCAGACAGCCTCATATCATGAAATGTCTCTGCGGTCCATTTCATCCAAGTTTTGGCCTCAGTAACGTCACTGTGCCCATCAAAAGTACCACTCTTAAGATTTCATGCCTCTTTGACATACCTTGAGATTTCAATCATCAGATGTTGCCCTGGTGTAGGACTAGGTACCACTATTGGTTGCTGTGGTGGTAGTACCTATGGTGGCATTTGTGGCGCTCCAACCCCAGGCTACTGCTGCGCAGTATACTATGCCCACCATGTCATCACCTACCACAGAGCCTCCCTCAGCACCGGTGGTAAATCTAGTTGTGATGCCGCCAATGGTGTTACAGTGTGAGGCTACCTATGAGCCAACGAGCTAGTAACTGTTGGTTCTGTGACAATTTCAGCTCTATCTTCCTCTGGCTCGATTCACAAAGGTCCAATCTTGTGATGACTTCCCCTTCCTCATCCAACCATGCTATCACTATAAAATCGAAGAAAAAGACATTGTTTAATAAAATAGATTGGGCTAAGCCTAGCTTATTTGATATCTCAAACATCCCAAGAAATGTCAACAAGTACTCTAATCGAGGTCAAAATCATCCGACCATTAAGGGCGTCAAATTAACGATCTGAGACTCAACTTTTTGATCAAAGACTTTTAACACCTAGACTCGACTCCTAAGGCTCATGAAATTTTTAAAAAAATTAAAATACACTTTTGAAAACATAAAAACCAGGCTCTGATACAAAATTTATTGGGCCACTTGCAGAGAGCATACATTAAGCAAGTGCTACAAAGGTTTAATATGGCTGACTATAAACCTATTATAGCACCTATTTCTCATGTGAGATATTATTTTTGGCACAGCATCTAAAGAATGACACAAAGAGAGGATATGAAGAATGTGCCTTATTTTAGTGTTTTTGGTAGCCTGATGTATGCCCAGGTGTGTACTAGACCAGACATTGCAATTGCAGTTGGACTGCTGAGTAGATATCTGACTAACTCAGGAATAGACCACTAGAATGTAGTTAAACGAGTGTTAAGATATTTAAGGGGAACTAAAGATTTTATGTTGACATTTAAAAGGGTCAACAATCTAAACCTTATAGGGTATACATATTCAGATTTTTCTATGTTTTCAAATGAGAGAAAGCCCGCATTAGGATATATCTTTATGGTAGCAAATGGCACAATATTATGGAAGAGTGTCAAGCAAATAATAGTGACTTCCTTGACTATTCATGCAAAGTTTGTGGCATGCTATAGGGCTACTACATAAGCATTTTAGCCCAAAACTTATTTTTTGAGTTGTTTGTGGTTGATTTAAGGGCTAGACCCATTTGGTTATATTGTGATAATCTTTTTGCTATGTTGTTTAGTAATAACAATATAAGGACATCACAAAGCATCTAAAGGTCAAGTATTTGACCATAAGGTAATTAATACAACAAGATGAGATTGAGGTGGAGCATTTAAGGACTAAGGATATGCTTACTAATCCTTTAACAAAAGGACTTCACCCACTAGTTTTTGAGAGACATGTATATGGTATTGGTATATTAAAATCCTTAGACACTATTAGTTAGGGATCATTGTGTTTGCTCCTTATACATTTGTATGGTTTTTAATGTATCATGACAATACATTTTATCAATATAAATAATCATCATTTTGCTCTCAGTCATACATGTTATTATATATTATCATAATATAAGTGAAAGTTTTAAGATTTATATCAATTTTAAGCATTTTGAAGATTGTTGGGCCTATATACACGGATTGACTTGGAGCCTATATCATTAAAACACATAGAGATACATATAAATCCAAGGATAAGTGATTAATCCCATAAGGCTTTTCTTAAATGCTATTTAGCATTCAGTAAGAGAAAACAAATTTCTATAATGCTCTTTAGCATAAAAGATTATACAAATACCATCTTAATTTGTCACACTCCATTTTCTCATTCATGTTAATGAGGTATTAGATATGCATGATTGTATTGGATTTGTGTCACATATAACCCATGCATTTGATATTTTTTGGTATCAAAAGTCTTACGGGACAAAATAATGGACTTTTAATATATTTGGATCAAATAATTTTTTAACTTGGTAGACTTAGACATTGATTTGGCTTAACTGCTCTTAATGGTTTTATTATTGATACAACTATTATAATTAATTATTGTCCAAGGGGGAGAATGTTAATAATTTTCCAAATATTGGACAACAATTAATTACAATTTTAATAAATTTACGATTAAGCGAATCAAATTTGACCCAATTAAAGATAGCAAAATAACTCAATAAAGAATTTGTTTTAATGAACTAAAGTCCAACGAAGAAAATGAATCCTAATCAGTGTTGGTCGGACATGCATTGGGCTTATGATGAGGAAGCCTAAAATGGTTACTATATATAGTTGCTAAAGTCTCCTGCTTTTGCTTAAGTAAGTTGTGAACATTCAGATTCTGTGACCTGTTAAGAAGTTCATATGTTAAGAAAGACACAAAAAGACGTTAATGACATCTAGTTGATCAACTTTTGTAAAGGTTGTGTTCGAAAGTTCGAAAGTTTCAGCGTCAAAAAGCTTGTTTGAAATTATGAAAAGCAAAATAGGTATTTTTCGCATTTTCTTCGTTATTCACTTTCACATTTGATCCTAACGTGTAACTAAGGCTCGCGTTATGCCTTACACGCAATACTTGCGTTTCCCTTTAAGGTGGTCAGTTTTACACTTCTCCGGTATATAAATACAGCTTACAGAACAGAAGTGATGGGGAATAACTAAGAAGTAAAACTAAGGTTGCAACGGTTGATATGTTTTTATCGTGCCACAATTGCTGTTAGCGATAGTTCATTCGCGGAACAGCAAGGCTTGTGGTTACTTGGAGTAGTATTAAAGGCCGTAACATCCCTTCCACAGAAGAAACCTGGTTCTTTAGGTTGAGATAAGACACCTTCCCCTCCCAACATCAGGACAACAGACGACATACTTGGCCTGTCGTCTGGGTCTCGTTGAACACAAAGGAGACCAATGTGAATTGATCTCAGGGCCTCAGAAGGGTCACAGGTATCTCTCAGTGATTCAGCTATAATCTCTGATGGCCTCCCTTCTATATGCAACCTCCAGGCCTGATAGTTGGAAATAACTAGCTTTTACAGTGTCAGGAAACAAGAAAATTCTAATTAATGTGACACTTACATGGCCAAGCAAGTTAAGATGGTGCTGTGAATCATAGAATCCTCTGTTTCTCTTGCCACTTACAATCTCGAGCACCATAACACCAAAGCTAAACACGTCTGACTTCACTGAGTACAGCCCAGCGACTGCATACTCTGGTGACATGTAACCACTGCCAGAAATCTTAACAGTTATCTCCCAGCTACTACTTACGAAACTAGATTGCACATAAACTAGAGGTTTTCAGAGACACTTACTATGTACCCGCCACCTTATTTGTATTTGCCTCACTTTCATTTCCAGTGAAACTTCTTGCAAGGCCAAAGTCAGAGATTTTGGGGTTCATTTCCGAGTCTAATAATATATTCCCAGCTTTTAGATCTCTATGAATTATTCTGAGCCTTGAATCTTGATGAAGATAAAGAAGTCCACGAGCGATCCCATTGATTATGTTGTACCGCTTTGGCCAGTCAAGTAGCCTGCTCTGCTCTTGATCTGCCAAATGTTTGGCCAAACATAATATATTTTTCGCTCTTTTCATACTCTGAAATGTGAACTTTAAGGAAGCAGAGAAATTGGAGAGGAAATGCGCTATTAAGAACTTGGATGTATTGTAAATAATGGGTCAAATAAAAAAGCTCTTCTTTAGCTTATGCCATAGTATGTATGAACTATCGCACCACTCAACTTAAACAGAAATGGAAATGCTATGGGATTTTAGAGATTCAAACCAAAGATAATGAAGTCCAGGCTTTTGTTAGGCATGTACTCATAGATCAGCATCTTTTCGTTTGTTTGAATGCAGCATCCTAGAATCTTCACCAGATTCCTATGTTGAAGTTTTGCAATATGCATTACTTCATTCATGAACTCAGTCAGCCCTTGTGTTGAATTCCTGGAAAGTCTCTTCACAGCAACTTCTTGTCCATCTTTCATCCTTCCCTGTAAATTTAACAAGCAATCGTATCTTGTGAATGTTTTTGGTTTGATGGAAACAGGTCATTGTTTAATCTATGAAAGTAGGTGCTAGAACTAATATAATCTAGAGAGAATCTTTGGCTGTCAATTTAGAAATCCATTAAGAACCAACCTTATATACAGGTCCAAAACCCCCTTCTCCAAGTTTATTGTTAGCAGAAAAGTGATTGGTTGCAAAATTAATGGTACGCAGATCAAACAATGGCAATTCTAGATCTTCCTTTTTTGAATTTCTTTCCTGAAGACCTAAGCTTGCTCCTGAACAACAGAACTAGAATGAGTGCTTTAGTTACCTGGTCTGAAAATCGAAAGCAGAATGCAGTAGATACAATTTCATGAATTATTAACGCACCGTCTTTCTGCCGCTTCTTTTTCCAAGCATACAAGACCAAGGCAAGACCTAGGAGCGATGGTAAGGCAGAGCTTAACAGAATCTTCACGTGATTGGATTTAGTATTACTTTCCCCATTACCACTGCCGCCTACTTGCATAGAAATTGTAAAAACAAACAATTCATTGTTCAAGATTAGTAGTCGTTCAATAGCCAGAGAAAAGAGATCATTATTAGCCTTTCCTTTTAGTTCCAAGAAAGCTTCAGAATCATACCTACGTCCGATGCAATCATCCTGATATAAATATCTTGGCCATCTTCACCTAATTGTCTCCTGTCAAGAAGGTCACCAAACCATAATAAACACCCACTTCTTTCTCCACTAATGTTCAAATTTGAGTAAGCAGTACATGAACAGTCTCGCAGGCATTTGCTCTTACATTCCTCGAGACTCATACTTCTACCGTACCATGATCTTTCAGTATCTGGCAACTTGATTCCACTATAGTTTAAGAATCCATCTCCGTAGCAATTTAGTGCATTCTTCCTGACACAACCACTATTCCAGTCCAAGTTGTCCCATTCACGTGAAATATTTGGCGTAAATCCTGTCAAACAACCACAGATTGGGCTGTTGTCGATGTTGCAGCTACCATATGCCCCACATAATGCATACTTGTCGCAATTATCAATTTGTGAGTTGCGATAAAGCTCCCATTCCCCTGTCCGATCAATCCATGTGTACCTTTGAATAAGACCATCTACACCTAAGGTGACCCTCGAGGGAAGCGAACTGTTGAGGAGTTGATAGCTATAAGATACACCCTTCTCATCGTTTTCATATTCATACGTGTATATGGGATTTGGTTTCAATTGAGGTGTACCGCTGAACCGCAGGCCATTCCATGGACCTGTTCGATATTGAATAACTGAATTCTCTTTAAGAAGCAATTCAGGATATCCCGCAGTATCAAATCCATAAGTGAAATTTCCTGGAGAAGGATCAGTAGGTGTCTTCCATGAGGATAAGTATAAATTCTGGCCTGTTTTTCTATCCCACCCGAGTTTCATACCGGCCAGGAGTGTGCTGCCAGGATTGTCAAAACTCTGCCACAATACATTTTGCGGGTTGTTATTAGCCTCATCTTTTACAACTAGATTGCCTGAGTCCAAAAGTTGTGCAACAGGAAACGGAGCTGAAGCTGATAGGCTGGATGACCAAATTGAAATATTTCTATCGAATAGCACCAGACCAGACTGGCTGGTAACTCTCAGGATACCTGAAGTGTCTGTGAGAGGGGTCACTCTGTTGGCAACCCAAACTACGGTTAAAACAGTAACTTTGTTGTACCAAATGCCCAAGTACCTGTACTTGGAACTTCCTGCTCTGAAAAATCCTAAACAGAAGCTTCCACCTTCCGAAACCATTGTGTCACCGTCTCGAAGAACTTGAGTTGTATCTATGGAATCAATTTTGTTTGAAACTGCTGCATTTATTAGCAGGAAACAGGAACACAGAACAGCAGAAATAACATCCATGAAGGATGTTCCGAATATCTGGCAGCAACCTTGTGATAAAAGTGGCTGAATGTTCTTACCAAAATTCACGATCGATAGTGAGATATATAATAATAAATTGGGAAGGAAGCTACGTCTCTGTGTTTAAGTTCATCGTGTCTTTTAGTTATTAGCTTGTTTCTTTCTGACTACTTTTCTCAATAAACAACATTTTTATTTAATTATATGGCAACAAGGGAAGAAGACTTTGAAGATTCATATGTTCCGACTTTTATAAGGTGGCAGTTATATCTCAACCTGAACACGTAGAACTTCTTGACTTCTATTGTATACCAAAATTATACAATTATAAATATGAGATTGTGACATAGTACGGGGAAATTGGTAAATTATATACCACAGACGTGATTTTCCGACATTTCGACATTGACAACAGGCGGCCACTTGGTCCTCTAAATGAAGGTCACGTATTAAGTAGGTTTATGCAAAATGATGGTTAAGTAAGCTGTTATCGAGTTGCATTAGATCAGGGACATCCATCTACGTAACCATGCAACAGCAAAGTTTTCTTTGAGAAATATATTTTTCAGTGGTTTCATAATCCTTATGTCAGATTTTGATTGGATACACCCCTCCATAAATGGCTTCGTCTACTTCTTCTTCGCCTATCCACGCTCGCCCCCCTTTATCCCCCTTACCAACCTAAACTCCTCCCAAATTCCTGACTCCGAAACCCCCAATTCGAAACCAAATCCCTAACCAAAACACGGATCCTAACACTTCTGCTCCCTTATCGTCACCAAATCCTCCCCAGAAACAGAACCCCCCACAAATTCCTTCTCACGCCCCATCCAACTACACTCATCATGCAACAGAGCTAGGACCCCCTTCCTAGCCCTTTGTCCCATCTGCGTCTGTTAGGTCTTGGAAGGCTGTCGTGGTGGAAGGTAGTGAGTCATCTTCAGAGGCCAATGAGTTAACTTACTACCCACCAGAAATAAAGGAGGAACAGGTCTTTGTAATTCTCCCTCCGGAGTTAGCTCAGAAGGGAGCTTCCATGTTCATATCAGCGTTGATAGGCTTCTTTATTGGGAAGAGGTCAACTTACCCAGTGGTATAGAGAGCTCTGGCAAGATCTTGGGCAGAATTTGGGTTAAAAGAGACACTTATAAGCAGTTCGAACAACTTCTTATTTCGGTTTGATTCAGAGCAAGGTATGAAATCAGTGTTAGAAAAGGGTACTTGGCATATCCAAAGGAAGCCCTTATTTCTGCAAAAGTGGAGCTTGAATGGCAGTGAATTGGAAGAGGTCAGGAAGGCTCCAATGTGGGCTCGTTTCTACGACATTCAAGTTGAATACTGGAATACAGAAGTGGTGATGCTGTCGCCTGCAACCAAATATAAAAGAAATCACTTCCGTTAAAACAAATTAATGTAATAGGGTTAACCGGATATCGTTCTCACGAGAAATTTTTAACGGTAAAAGTTAGCGAGTTTAAAATTAAAACAAAGTAACGAAAGAGGGGGGTTTGGTCACGACAATAATAGAAATCAAAGGAAAAATCACAAATCGAAGGCAACAATTAAATCTGAAAAATCAATGAGAAAATACCTTGGTTTCGGGTCATCGATGTTATCATGCTATTATGGATCATCGACATAAAATTGCAATCATTAATAAACATTCATTGGGGAAAGTTTCTCTTAAATGTAATGACTAGAAACATATATCTTAACATTCTTATTAAACAATAACTTAGATACGATCGTAGATATAATTGAATAATAGCATTAAGAATCAAGAACCAATGAGCAAATGAAAAACATGTACGACATGCAATCAATCAAGCGAATATCTTCTTAGAATTTCCCGACTCTAACGTAGAGAAGTTAATTCTAATTGCTACTTATGATTACCGAAACTGAACGTCATATTCCGTTAATCTAGCGATTGAATCAATTAATCTCTAGTTGCGCACCTAGAAACCAACGAATCCAATTAAAAAGAATAGATCTGAAGATATCCAATGTTTACTAACAATGTAAAAAGTATCCGAATCATCTCACCATAACAACATGTAACATGGATTCCCTCAACCAAGATAAGAAAATTAGCTACTCATAATTGAATTGAAAACAAAGGAAATAAGTCTCCATCCCTAGTTCTTTAATGAAAGAAACGAAAATCCTAATTGAAATATGCAGAAATGAAAAAACAAGAAAACAAGAAAAGTGCAGAAACGAAAATCCTATTCTAAACCTAAGCTACCCCTTACGTCAATCACCAACTCTCCCCCTTTTATGCTTATCTCTTCGTTATCTTCTCTTGATTCTTTCCAGATTAGGTGCTCTTCTAATTTCGTTAGGTAACTTCTTAGAAAGATGGCAAGGGAATCTTTAAAGATTGTGTTTTGTTTAAGATTGACTTCTTGAAATTTATCTGCAGAGTCCATATTCCGTCCTTAGGTATGCCGACGCTTAGTCACTTAATTTTTTTCAAATTGGGGATTTCAGATTTCTTTCCTTCTTTTGCATCTTTTTGATCTTATTTCGTCCCTAAGGTGTTGAAAACCATCTGTAAACAATTATAAAATAATTCCATTGATTTCGGATAATAATTTCCACATCTTAAAAATAATTACGTCCAAAATAAGTGCAATTTAATGACTTAACAGTAGCCTCGGAAATGCTTCCATACGTATGATGAAAATGTAAAAGGAGAGTGGATTACCTTGTCTTAGCCCTTTTCTTTAATGGAATACTCTTGTTGGTTCTCCATTCACCAATATATTGAATGATGTTAAGGTTAAGCCTTCTTTAATCTTGTTAGAGAATTTTACAGGGAAATCAAAGGCTTTCAAAAGGTATGAAATGAAAGTCCCGTTAACACTATCAAAAACCTTGTTGAATTAAATTTTAAGTGCACAATCTTTAGCGGCTCTCCTTTTACCATAGCACTTGAAAAGCTCCTAGGCCATTAGAATGGTGTCCCTAATGCTCTTGCCTTCCATGAAAGCACTTTGAGAGTCTCCAATTATTTGTTGGATAGCCTGCTTAAGTCTTGCTGCAAGAACTTTAGAAATGATTTATATATGAAATTGCAACAAGATATTAGTCTACAATCCTTAAAGGAGTTAGAATTATTAGATTTAGGCACCAACCAGCTATGAGTCTTATTAATCTCTTTCAATAATTTCCCATTAACAAAGAATTCATTTATTTCTTCAATGATTTTGTGCTTGGTAAAGCTCCAAGTTTTGTGGAAGAAGAATCCATTGAATCAGTCTGGACGTGGAGCCTTAATAGAATTAAGCTTAAAAGCTTTTTACTCAATTTTTTGGGTAGTGTTAGGTTTGCATAAGTTATCTTTCAGCTCATCAATGAAGGATTTCTGCATGAAGGAGCTTAACAGAGATGTTAAAAAGGTGGAGGCCTGATGAGTTCCTAGGATATTTTTGAGGTATCCATATACTTCCTCCCTTATTTCATTTTGTGAGCTAATTAATTTCCATGTGGCCTTATTAACTTCAAAATGAAGTTTGTCTACCTCTTAGATTTAATGGTATTGTTGAAGAATTTGTTTTTTTTATCACTCTCTTAATTCCATTTCAGTCTTGCTCTTTGCTTTAATAGGGATTTATGAATGGATACTACCCTTATGTATTCATACATTGCAATTCTCTCCTTCGCGTTGACTTAAGCATTTGAGGGATCCAGCTATAAGGTATTTTGGATTTGAAGTAATATGGATTTTGCACTTTTAATTGTATCAGAGGTCTGCTGCCTCCTTCTTCCATTTAATTTATCCATCTCATTCTTGATGAGTTCCTATTTTGGACTAAATGATATTGTTTGTTACCTTTGACTCCCTCTTGAAGACTTTTGCTGATGGCTTCCCTTATCACAACCCGAAACGAGCGTGTGATCGACACATGAGACTGAGGTTTGAAACCCTAGATCACATGTAAGCCTACCACTAGCGACAAAACAAATTTAAAACCTAAGAATACAGCAAGTTCATACAATGTAATAACAATAGTGCACGTCAGAAATAAGTTTTACAACTTATGAAATCATGTCACTACAGACACTACAATACAAAATAATGAAAATAAAGAAAGAAAATAAACAAACGTAGGTAAGTCGTAGCGGACACATCAGGAGAGTCACTGTTGATGAATGATATAGGCAAATGTTCTCTTTTTGGGTAATGATCAAAGATAGATCATGATGTATTTGTAAATGATATTAGGGTGAAATGAAGTAGAAGAGATGGTTTAGATTTAAGATGGGTTATATGTGAAATGTGGGAAGTAAAAAGATGGAAAATGTAGCAAAACACGTTCTCAGAATAGGTTTCTGAATAAGTTCGCCGCGACGAATTGCTGACTTAGCCGCGATGAACTCAACTTTCCTGAATAAACGGTATTTTAGGCATAATTTGTTGTGTAGTTATCCAAATGGAATGATTTTTAATTTGGAATAAACTAGAGACATAGGGATACAAATTGTATGATGAAATGGAGTTCTAATTCAGTCTTTAAGAATTCCACTTTCTAAATGGAAGTTGAGTACATAATATCGTTTTAGTATAAGAAAAAATGTTTGGGGTATAACTTTTAGAGTAATGAACCAAATTGAATGACTTTGGTGTCATTAGAAACTTAAGACAATGGGGAACATTTTTCTAGAGAAAGTGTTATCAAATTTCATCATTTACTTGATCAAAATGATCATGAAAAATTGACCCGAAGGTTTGGATTTATGGAAGGGTTTTGATTCATGAAGCTTAAGAAATGCATGGGTTTAAGTACTCTAAAATCATTTTAGTGAATGTATTTTCCTTAGGGTTCTCAAATTGGAATTCCTATTAAATTGAGATTTTGTTATTGTTTAAGGAAATCAAGGAAGGTGAGAGGATTAAGACAAGAGACATCTTTGAGCAAGATTATAAGCAAGGAATTCAAGGTGGGTTACATTTTTATAATCAAGTACTAAGCCCCTAATGTTTCTTCCAAACCAAGAAAGTTTAAATGTTTTCAGTGGTCTTATAAATGTGTCGTTAAGGCTTTTTGAATGCTTTGAGAATGTGCCACATGTTTATTATGAAATTGTGTTATTGGTTTATGAAATGAATGATGCAAATGATTTTAAAAGGATATTGATTTTTGAAAAGATATTATGGTTATGAAATCAAGTTTTGGAAAAGTGCCATTTGAGGCAATATGTTTACAAGATGTGAAATGCATAATTATGTGGGTTTGTGGTGGTCCCCTAAGTTAAGTCAAGTGCACTTTGACAAAAGGCTTCTCCTACCTGCCCCCTAATGGCATGGAGCTCCTTTACGGACTCCCATAAGTTCACGGCTACGCAAGACCATTAAGTGGGATTGCGATAGTACATTCTGTTCATGGCTACATAGGATATTATGTGGAAATGTATAGTACGTTCTATTTTTGGATCCACTCAAACCATTTTGATGTGCTCTGTGTTGACAAATCTGTTGAATGCATGAATTATATTGCTTACAAATTGCTTGATAAATGAGAATTTGAAAAATATGTGCTTTATGATTCCATGTGAATTTTTAAAATGGTTTTGCTTGTTACTGGTTATAGAATTGTTACCCACAAGCTTTAAGCTCACCCCCTCCCATTCCGTCCCATCTTCAGGTGGGGAGCAAGAGATCGAGTAATCAAGAGTCAAGGCATCACTCCGATTAGACTTATTTTTGTTTTGAAGTCAGTCTTTGTAAAACAAAGCTTTAATCACATTTTGAGAAATCTTAATTTTTGTAAACTATGTGTTTTTGGATCATGTTGTAATATGGCTTGAAATGCCCATTAAAGCTTTGTAAAACTCTTCTTTTAGATATTAATGAAATATGGTTGATGTTGCTTTTAGTTTTCAAACATTTTGCATTACAATTGAATTACAATGGGATTAAGAATTTGGAAATTTGCTTGTGTTTATTGTCCAATTTCATTTGTCTTTGGGTGGAATTGATGAGGGTGGTTGAAAGAATTTATGTTGCATTTAGTGTGATAGGAAGTTGGGATTGTTAGGTTTGTCTCGCAGGTTTCGCCGCGATGTAATTAACTCGAAGCTATATTTTTCGTTGTGTGTGGTGACTTCGTCGTGGCGAAGATAAATTTTCAGGTTTACCGCAGCGAATTTCAATCGCTCGCTGTGGCGTTAATTACCCGAAGGGTCTTAGCTCCTAAGTGCTAAGTTTTCCTCTACGCCCAAAACTTCACACTTCTTGACTTCCGGATAGTTGGGCTTTGGAAACAAGGTCCAATATTTAGTTGTATAATTGTGAAAATTTTTAGAAAATTTTCACAAAAGTGACCAAAATTGTCCCCAGAACAGTACCTCTGATGATTGGAATATTCCTCTTGTCACCAGAATATTCTTCCGATCACCGAAAATCTTCAGTCTCAAAATTCAACGATTTTATACCAAATGAAAGATCTTGATAAGTACAAAAAATTTCTCCAAAGCAACGTACTCAGATTCTGAACAAATTTAAACGAATTGAAGAAAAACGAACCGAAACCCTAACCTTTTTGCCCATCAATCAGTGGTAATTCAGGAGGCGGCTGGCGACAGGACCATGGGACTTTTGTTCCTAATGTCTAGACTAGTCGAATGGTGGTGCTGGTGACCTACAAAACTATTGGAAGTGACGGATTGATGATTGACTTTTTTGTTAATTTTTCTCCTTGATTTTTGCAATGATTCTGGCGACGATGGTGTCTAAAATGAGTATGGTTATGACAAGCTCGTCGAGAGGAAGAGATTGGTGTATAACACTAACCGGTTTAAGTTACTAGCGATGAAGAATAGTTAGGGAGAGGGAATTGTGAATAGTAACTTTTGGGAGGGGTTAAAATGAAATTATGAAAAAATGGGAAAAAGAGGAAGAAGTTTTTTACATATATAACACACAAGATGTTACATCCCTGAAGCCTTCTTTTTCTATGAGAAAGTTATTAAACCTAAAAGGATAGTTTTTCTTG
Organism: Erythroxylum pedicellare; assembly: GCA_027563575.1. Lineage (NCBI taxonomy): Eukaryota > Viridiplantae > Streptophyta > Magnoliopsida > Malpighiales > Erythroxylaceae > Erythroxylum > Erythroxylum pedicellare. The sequence goes on from JAOQMP010000002.1 coordinate 5,055,690, forward strand.
CCGCCTTTATCCATTTGCTGAATGATTATTGGTGAATGGTTTGAGGTTCTAGGTGCATCCAAGACAACTTTACTCTCTAAGAACTTGTCTAGCCATTCTCCATTCAATAACACAACATGTACCTTTCTCCTCAACATGTATTGATCATTTTGGTCATTATACCAAGTAAAGTATCCTCCTTCCATCTTCATATCTATTACCTCAACCTATTGTACAGAGTCATTGAAATCAGTGGTGTAGGAGTTTTATCCCACATTACCTTCTACTTCATTCCTGAATAATAAATTGTTAAGTCTTTAAGGATAAGCCAAGGGCCTGTTAATGTTGAGTAGATCACTTAGAATACTCCACAGTGTTTTGCTTTGAAAATTCAGACTTGTTTAGGATCTCCTTTGCTTTAAGGTGGAGCATTTGATCACTAACATCTCTTGTTTCTCTCCTTGTGACATAGCCTGCTATGATCCTTCCATAATGATGATGATTATGGTTGCTAATAAAAGACCATCGATTTAAAAAAGTTTGGAGCCTGGATAACCTTTTTCCTTTATAAGATCATTCATCTTATTTTGTAATATAGTCTTGTATGCATTTAAAAACAATTTAATAGTTTGCTTCAATCTTGGAGTCCCATTTTTTAGTATTACTAGGGGTATACTTACGATCAATCTTACATGAATGGCCAGAGATTTGATGACCAGAGAAACTAGCGATGGTTTCAAAGTCATGGAAATTGTGAACCACGAAGGCCACAAACTTTAATATCAATAATAATGTTGTGATCAGTAGCTAATAACATTGATTGGTTACAATTGAAGTGCTAAAACTTTAAATTAGTGGCGGGAGGGATTATCCGAAATGTAAATACTTGGAGAGTAAGAGAAGCGTTCAATTATACTTTTAGACCTTTCACCCTTTTTACTTGCTGTAAAAACTAAAAAGTAAAAACCTGAAGCCCAGGAGAGATTGTTGTTGATGACACACTTAGCGACATCAAACGACTACAATTGAGAGCACTAGTTATCCGTTAAATATATCTCCCTATAAGTTGGTGGTTCCCATTACATCCCTCAACATTTCCTCATTGAAATAAGTTCCATGCCATATATAGCTTGTTAAGTAAACCTACCATTCCTAAAGTCCTAATCGTTCACATTCTCTTCACTCATTATTTTTTTAATCATGGCCAAGATCAAGATCGACAATAATGGTATGTGATCTAACTTGTTGTTGGTTCGTTGGTGTAAATATGAGAATATAAAACTTGTGTGGTGATAGGATTTGGAAGGATTGGACGATTGGTGGCCAGGGTTGCTTTATTTAGAGATGATATAGAGCTCGTTGCTATTAACAATCCTTTCATCACCACTGACTACGTGGTAGACCATCACCGTCTATATATTTCTAATGCTCTATTAAAATAACTGTGTTAACCTATTCTATAGGAACTTTAGCACAATTGTAGCATTTATACTTGTGTCTCTTATTTTTAGCCATGTTTAGTTAGTCAATCTTTAGTATTTAATGCATCGCATCTGTCAAAATGTATGGGTGATTGAGATATTTCCTTATACTTTTTACCTTGCTTTTCATGGTATCAAAGCTATCTACTCCCAAGAGATGTCTCAAACTGAATCTACAGAATATGCTTCAACCTTGAGCAATTCAAGAGCAGTCCTTGTATCTTCACCGACGGCTCCAACCATTGGCCAAATGGTCAATATCAAGCTCACCCACAACAATTTTCTTCTCTGGAAGGCACAAGTGATGCCCTATCAACACAGTCAACAGTTGCTTGTCTACGTGGACAGTCTATTCCATGCCTTGAAAGGATGATCATGGAATCTACCTCGACTGGCACCACACAAATCCTCAACCCAGAGTACTAAAACTGGATCTAGAAGGATCAATTATTGCTAAGTGCTTTTCTTGCCTCTCTATCAGAAGAGGTTCTTTCTCAGGTGCTATTTCTTAACACCTCCCATGAATCTTGAAGTTCTTTAGAAAATTCATTTGCATCTCGGTCGCAAGCTCACACCATGCAACTTAAACTCCAACTGTCGACAATATAGAAGAAGGAACAATTAGTGTCGGATTACTTCCACAAGGTGAAAAATCTTGCCAACACCTTGGCAGCCATCGGTCAACCTCTTCAAGAAGAGGAAATCGCTACATATATGTTGGCAGGACTAAGGTTTGAATTTGACCCTCTGGTGACTTTAATGAGCAATAAGACAAATCTGATCACTCTTACAGATTTGTATGCTCACCTCCTCAACTATGAGATGCGTATAGAACACAACAACACTAGCTTTCAGATGATAACCAACATTACAACTATATCGAATTAAGGAGGTCGATCAAATCCATGAGGACGTAGCCATGGACGTGGTCGTGGATGCAACAATAATAACACCAATCGTGGAGGTTCTCATGACTCAAATACAAAGAAGCTGATGTGCCAAGTGTGTGGGAAAGTTGGACACACAATATTAAAATGTTGGTACTACTTTGACCATACCTATTAAGAGGTGGATGAATATGTAGTCACTGTAGCTGTAACTTCTTCATTCTATGACATCAACACCGACTGGTATGTGGATTCAGGAGCCATCTGATGAATGAGCTAGACAAATTGACTATCAAAGAGAGATATCAAGGCAAAGACAAAGTTCAAGTTGTAAATGGTTCAGGTTTGTCTATATCTCACATAGGTCATTCTCATCTTTCTACTCCAAACCGTACACTACTACTAAGAAATATATTTCATGTTCCTTACATCAACAAGAATCTTCTGTCTATCCAACGCTTTGCTTCTAATAACAGAGTGTTCTTTGAATTCCATTATGATTCCAACGCTTTGCTTCTAATAACAGAGTGTTCTTTGAATTCCATCATGATTTCTTTCTTGTGAAGGATCAAGCAACTAAGGTCCCTCTTTTTAAAGGTAAGAGCAAAGGTGGTCTCTACTACATCTCTGCTGCTGCTACAAACAAACTTCGACAAGTCAATAGTGTCAAACTTACTCTAAATGATTGGCGCTGCAGGCTTAGACACCCCTCTCCATCTGTTGTTCAACATGTTTTATAGTCTAGTAGTTTACCTTTTTTATTTCACTAAATAATTCTGTTTGTGATTCTTGCCAATTTGGAAAAAGTCATCAACTCCCTTTTCCTAATTCTACAAATAATTCAAAGTCTCCTCTTGATCTCATTTACTCGGATGTATGGAGACCCGCTCTTGTTTCAGTCGAAAGATTTAAATATTATGTAAGTTTTATTTATAATTTCAGTAAATTTACATAGGTTTATCTTATGAAAAACAAGAGTGATGTGTTCCAAATATTCTTGCAATATCAAAACATGTTGAACGTTTGTTCCACAAAAAGATTGTGTGTGTTCAAACCAATTGGATGGCGAGTATCAAAAACTCAACACCTTCTTCAACCAAACTGGAATTACTCATCGCATCTTTTGTCCCTACACACACCAATAAAACGGAGTAGTAGAAAGGAAATATCGTCATTTTATAGAAGTCTCTCTCTCTCTTCTTACTCATGCATACATGCCCACTAAATTCTGGGATGAAGTTATTTAGACAACATGTTTTCTTATTAACCAACTCCCAAGCCGCATCATAGATAATGACACTCCTCTTCATCGGCTTCTTAGAGTTGCACCCAATTACAAATTTCTCAAAACCTTTGGATGTGCTTGCTGGCTTAATTTGAGACCATACAACACTAGAAAACTACAATTTAGATCTTTAAAATGTGTTTTCTTAGGCTATAACAATCTTCATAAGGGCTACAAGTGTTTACATATACCTACAAGACGAGTACATATCTCAAGAGATGTTATCTTTGATGAGCATGTGTTTCCATTTCAATCCTTTGATGAACAATCTAGGTCTCGTCAAGTCACATCTCAACCTGTTCTTCTTGCTTTTATCCATACTTAGCCTACTAACTTTCTTTATGAGCCTATTGAGTATAGTGAATCTGGTTTTACTTTATTACCTAACCATGAAATTGCTGATATTCATAAGGAGCATAGTGAATCACATCAAGAAGCAGCAAGAAACTTTAATGCCAATGAAGAAGAATTGAATGTCACTGATGAGCAGTTAGGGGAGATGGTGACTCAACTGCCTCATTCAGCTACTCGACAACACCCCATAAGAACAAGACTTCAAGACAACATCATCAAGCCAAGGAGATTTCCAGATGGTACAGTGTTGGACAGGAAGGGTTTCATATCTATTGTCAATATAGAACCAACAAACTATATGCAAGCAGTGCACACAAGGAATGGAGACAAGCAATAAAAGATGAATATAATGCACTTATCATAAACAAGATATAGAGGCTAGTCCCACATCAGCAAGGAAGAAATGTAATTGGATGCAAGGGGATATTCAAGATCAAAAGGAAAGTTGATGGGAACATTGAGAGGTACAAATCTAGATTAGTTGCAAATGGGTTTAAGCAAAGGTATGGTTTTGATTATGAAGATACCTTTAGTCCAGTTTTTAAACCCAGAACAATCCGATTAATTCTATCAATAGCTATATCAAGAGGTTGGAAATTGAAACAATTAGATGTCCAAATTGCTTTTCTATATGGATACTTAGAAGAAGAAGTGTTCATGTAACAACCTCCTGATTTTCAAGACTTTCAACATCCATATTATGTCTATAAATTGGATAAGTCACTTTATGGTTTAAAACAAACTCCTAGGGCATGGTACTCTAGACTCAGTTCAAAACTCCAATAGCTAGGATTCAATGCATCCAAGACTGATACTTCATTATTTATTTGTAATAGTCATGAAGTAACTATGTATTTACTGATATATGTGGATGACATAATTGTGGCAAGTTCTTTAGTTACTACAGTGAAGGGGTTATTGACGTAGCTCAAGGAAGAATTTGCTATCAATGATTTGGGAGATCTATATTACTTTCTAGGCATTGAAGTTAGGAAAGTGAGTGATGTAATTACTCTCTCACAAAGCAAATATATCAATGACCTATTGCACAAGGCAAATATGGCAAATTGCAAGTCAGTAACTACACCCATGGTCATTTAAGAGAAGTTGTCAAAACTGGAGGGTGATCCTCTCCTAGAGGCTGAGGTGACAAGGTATAGGACCTTAGTTGGTGCTTTACAATATTTAACACTGACAAGACCAGATATCTCTTACCTTGTAAACAGAGGTGTCAATACCTACAAGTTCCCACTTCCCAACACTTTGTCAGCATTAAAGAGTATTATCAAATCTCTCAAATTTACCAATAAAGTTGGACTCAAAATCCACAGATCTTCATCAACATTGCTGAGTGCATTTTCATATGCAGACTAGGCAGGTTGTAAAGATGACAGAAGGTCCATTGGAGGGTATGCAGTCTTCTTTGGAGCTAATTTGATATCCTGGAGCTCAAAGAAACAGGAAACTGTCTCAAGGTTAATTATTGAAGTTGAGTACAAATCACTGAGCTGAACTCATTTGGATTCAGTCTTTGTTGAGAGAGTTAGGTATTTCATAACAAAAACCTCCCTATTTGTGGTGTGATAATCTGGGTGCTACGTATTTATCAGCTAATCATGTGTTCCATGCAAGAACCAAACACATTGAAGTTGATTACCATTTTGTTCGAGAACGAGTAGCACTCAAGATGCTGGACATTAGGTTCATCTCTTCACAAGACCAACTAGCAAATATTTTTACCAAGGCTTTGGTTGTTCAACCACTCAACTGACTTAAAAACAATCTCAATTTTGTGATTACAAGGTTTTGATTGAGGGGAGCTGTTAAAATAACTGTGTTAACATATTTTATAGGAACTTTAGCATAAGTGTAGCATGTATGCGCAAGTCTTTTATTGTTAGCCATGTCCAATTAATCAATCTTTAATAAATCTTCAGTATTTGATGCATTGAAAGCATTCATCAGAATGTACAGATGATCGAAATATTTCCTTATACTTTTTATGTTGATTTTCATGCTCAGTGTCTTGGTATTGATTGAATAGTCAAAGCAAGAGGCTTTTAATATTCATGGTCATGATCAGTCATTTGTTCGAATACCAATGTAGTGTTATAATATCTTCGTAGATAATAGTTAAAAGATGGGATCTTTGGTTCACTAGTGATGGATTTTAATGGCTTGTTTGTTACTGGATAGACATATATGTTCAAGTACGACTCTAAGCATAGGCAATGGAAGCACGAGGATGTAAAGGTTAAGGACTCCAAGACTCTCCTTTTTGGAGACAAGCTAGTGACCATCTTTGGCTGTAGGTATTGTTAATCTTACTTGATGTTCTTGGTTTTCGAAATGCAGTTTTTTTAATTTGATTGTTTCCTTTAAAGTTATTGATTGAATAACTAAGAACCTTGAGGAGATTCTATGGGGTGAGACGGGTGCCGAATATGTTATGGAGTCCACTGGAGTTTTCACTGACAAAGACAAAGCTGTTGCTCATCTCAAGGTCTCCATTTTTGCTTTGCCATCCTTGTGAATTGTGGATTTTTTCTGATAAATATAAGCTTCTAAATTATTGGTTAATTTGGATGATAATCACTATTGGGTTTTGTTTAATGATCTTTAGGGTTGTGCAAAGAAGGTAATTATATCAGCCCCCAGCAAGGACGCCCCCATGTTTGTTGCTGGTGTGAATGAGAAAGACACTACAAGAAAATAAGAGAATTTGCAACGTTTTATTGATAAAATGTCACGAATTGTGAACACTTCTTGTGATGTTTAAAAAATGTCACGAAAAGTTCAAATTTTTCGTGACATTTTATGAAAACGTCAAAGATTTGTAACACTTTTTGCGACATTTTATTAACAAAACGTTACAAAATAGAAACCAGGACATTTTGTTAAATACAACATCGTTGTTGGTGTACTTAAAAACGTTCTGCCTTCAGGAGCAAAACAACGTCAGACATCGTTTTGGTTTTCTTAAAACCTCTACCCGAGTCCCCTTCCCCCCCTTGTGCGCTATTTCCTTTGTTCTTTCTACTCCACATCTGCTCCGTTGTCCGTCGTCTGCGTGTTCTCTGTCGAGCTGCTGCGTCTCCGTCCATTATCGTCGTCTTCTCCGGCATATTTTGTCAAGATATTTTTGTCTTCTCTTTATTGTCTGTTAGGGAATTAAAATTTTCATGTCCAAGTGTCAATGAAATGCAGAAACTGAAATTTTCTACAGGTTATGGCTTCTTTATTTCTTTAAAGAGTTATATGTTGTTGTCCAAACTATTGCATTATTGGTAAGGGAGGTTCTTACTGTTGGTAAAAACAAATTTCATTCTTGGGTACAATTTTGAATCAGTTATTTTATGACCCGAGTTTAAATGTAAACCTTTTTTTTGCTTGCATATTCATCTTACTTGGTACTTATATTTTTCCTGTTCCATGGTTTCTAGCAGGGCTGAATCAAACACAATTCGTTCTTCTCGACTTTCAGACTTTGGAATACTTGATAATTCTCTTAGATTTCACATACAAGATGCTGTTCACATTAGCAAAAGTATATACTATCTTTTGTAAATTTTCCCTGAATTAACATCCCCTCTATGATACTAGAAAAGTTAATTTTATGAGGTATCATGAGTAAAATGTTGGTTTTACTGTATTTCTTTTTTGTTAAGTTTTGTGCAGGGCACCAACCCTCATCTCTAGTCTTCCCATTTTTGTCAAGCAGACTTTTGTCCATTGCCTAGTGTTTCACTATAATATAAACTTATCCTGCTAACAATTTTATTTTGTTTCAGGACCAGTCAGTATTTACCTAATTTATAAAAAAATGTCCTATATGTGATTCACTGTATTTCTACATTTATGATACTAGCTTAATGAAGTTGTAAATGATTGCATAAGTTGCCTTTAGCAATCAGAGAATTGCTTTTCTATTATGATTTGACTTATGTTTTGTCATTTTTTGATTTGTGAAACACTGTGTCTATCCTTTGCTGTTACATTGAAAACCTCATTTACAGCCACTAAGTCTAACCTCCACTTTACTGTGGTTTCGAATCTTGTATTTAATCAGTTGAAGTCAAGCAGCCAGGCATTCAATGATACCCAATTCGGCACTTTGAATAAGGTGAACTGACTTATTTTGTTTATAAAATTTTGCATTTTTATAGGAGAAATAAATGTGAAATTTGTGGAAACTCAAATTCTTATGTTGGTTTTAGAGGTAACAAAAATCTAAGTTACAATATATATAGGAAACTTGTATCTGTTGTATTATTACTGTGTGTGTATAAGAATTGAGAGATATACAAGGAAAGCTCCATCAAGTTCCTTTTTGAGAATTGTTTATTGGCTATTAACTAAAGCCAAGTTTTGAGTGTAATATTCCTTAAATAAAAATATTTGTGTGCCTAAAATTTTGTTTCTTGAGTGTTCATATTCTTCGTAACATTTATATTTCAACAAGGCAATTTATTTTAACTGCCAACACAATCTTATAGAGCATCTCATTTATGCTTTTCTTGTTTAGTTTTAATACTAGTCTCATTTATCTCCTTTAAAGGGAAAAGAGTGACCCTATCAATTAAATCTATCATGTTCTACCCTAAGAGACTCTTCATTGTAAACCCAACCTAATCTTCTCAGAGTTGTCTTGTAGACAAGAACACATATATAGATTCTTTTCTTTATTCTTCATTTCATTTATCTTTAATATCATATTTGAAACAATGTATATAGATAGCCAATACGCCACTAGATCCAAAAACATCATTTATCTTTGCATATATGATCTATCATACATAGATAATTCTCGTGAATTTATCATATATATACAACCTTTAGGTAAAGTAATAATGTTCATTTAGTTTAAGTAGCAAATATATGATATGGTTACAAAATACACCAAATCATTTGTCACAGGTTGAAATACAATGATACACCATACGAATTATTTATTTTGTGAACTTGGTGGTTACTAGTCCTAATTGTCGCTCTTTTTCACTTACAATAGCTTATAATTGTCTTGAAGTGATGTTAGACTTACCCTTAAACCTAAGATCTCTTCATTCAAATGGCAATTTTAATGACATTTGTATCAGTTTCTAAGTGTGAGGAGGACATAGTTGGAGGAGCCATTGGAAAACAAGAAGAAGGAATGCTAACTTATAAGTATCAAGTTGTTGGATTGTTAATTGATTTGTTTGCATTCGTACTATAGCTATTGAAATTGCTCTATCAAATGCCATATTTTGCTCTATGCAATTCCACTAAAGTATTAGGTACATGATACATTAAATAAATTGCTAAGAGTTGATGTATGAATTACAGAGCTATTGTGTATTAGGTGATTGTATGTTTCTATTTATTGAGACCTTTGATGAAAAGTGTCAAACTACCTCATTAAG